>JANHZU010006916.1:20108-31329 GCA_032468055.1 Acrochordus granulatus | reverse complement strand
AATCGCGGCTCGTCTAGCGGAATAAATTTGATTAAATTTTTTTGCTCGTCCTGCGAGTTCCACATCTTGTGAGTTACTTGTCTTGTGAGGTACCACTGTATAAGTGTTGTCTAGCAATTACATAGAAGTCGTCCTCAAGCCCAACTTGCTTAAGAAAGTATTGGGAGTAGAACAATGAAGTTCAATGAATTTTTGGAAAATATTTATGATTTGATGGTGACTCCACTGGATGATGATTCCACCTATGATGGTAACATCACAAAGACTGAGCAAATCATTGTTTCAAATGTGTTCATATTTTAGCTGCTGCTCTGGTTTGATTCTCCCACCAAGGAGATTCAGTCTGGTTTCAGCAGAATCAGAACTTGGAGCTAACTTCTATCAAGTTGTAGTTACTGATAAGAAGCAGAAAGAGGCTTGTTTCTATGGCTGAGTTCAGCCATTGCTCTAAGTCAATCAGCTCAGAGATTGAATTAGCCCTAATGTGCTGAATAAAACACCAGTGCTCTGATTTTGCACACATAAAGCCAACTTGGTTCCAAGGCTGTAATAGTTGGGTTTAAACAATGTACTGAGATAAAACCAACAAACAATGTTATGGCACATTTTGAGCATCATACATGATGTGTTTGACCATGGTTACTGAATAAATGACATTGGATTAAACACAGATTGCAGTAAGCCATAGAATGAGCAAATCAAGGATGACTTAAGATGATCCATGAACCCAGCCTGGGCTTAACATAACATGTGAGTCAGATTGTTGCCAAAAAAATGCCTGGCAAATTATTCCCAGGCCATCTTTAAAGGCCAAACTTTCATCACCTCCATTTTCCCCTCCTGTCAAAGAGGCAGACAAAGAAGGGAAATATTTTTCATTAGTAGCAATCCTTTGTGCTCTTTGCAGGTAGTGGTGGCTTATTAATGTAAATGTTGACATAATAATCCTGATTGGATTGTGATCAAGAAATTTGCCAAATCACAGCTCAGTTCCTCTATGGTACTTTTTATTCAAAAGGAGATTCTGCATGTTGTATTTTTAGTTAGATGAAAACTCCTTTAGCTTTGTTTTGATTTTTCTTAGAATTAAAAATAATAATTAACTCATTCTCATTAACTGAATTCTGTAACTTTCCAGAGCATGGAAAAATACCAACAATATTTTACTTGCTAAAAGAAACATCAGTAAATGAAGGCAAAGAACTAAAAGAAATGAAGGGATCTTGACATTTCTAACACATCGTGCAGTTTTGTAAGATGAATGATAGCACTAGCTAATCTTTATTATTATTTATTAAATTTATATGCTGCCCAGCAACTCTGCTTCTAATCTCTCTGCACTAACGCAGCAGCTGAGAGGGCTGGATGAAAATCTACAAATCTCTGCTCTTCTCTCTGTTTTCCCTTTTTCTTATGCGTAGACAGAGGCAAAAATGGTTTCTCTGATGGAAAAAAGCTCGTCCTGCTGGGAAGGCTTTAAAGTTTTACATGGCAACAACGTAGGAGGACAGCCATGTTAGTCTAGAGTAGAAAAAAATCAGAAGTCAGGTAGCACCTTTTTTTTACTGACAAACGTTATTAAAAGGCAGCTTTCATCAGCTGCAGCTCATTTCCTCAAATATATTTGACACTGCATTTGTCTGATATGATGTTTTTCCCCTTTCCCCTTTATACTTAGTAGATTTTATTATAAGAGCACAAGTTAAAGAACTTCAGAAGGACCGTTTTTAATCTTATGGAACTGCTAACAGAGAGTAAGCTTGGTTAATACTTGGGTGCCTGACTTCGCAACTAAATCGGGAGACTTCCTGCTAAAGTATTCTGGAACTTTTGTCTATGCAAGGTCCTCCCTAACTTTTATTCTTAAGGCCTAAAAAAGGCCTAAAAACAGTGAAGGAAAATTATGGGATATGCATAATCTATTTTGCTGATTAAGACCTTCTAGTATTATTTCAGTCCCGGGTTAGCCATTTCTGCCACCTCCTGTTAATTCTTGAATATCAAATCTTCCCTCCATCTTCATTGCTTAACATTGCTTTGGTTTTGTCCTGTTAAATTGAACCTTCAGAAGTGGTAATTCAGGCTTTAGAGTTTTACAATTCATCTTTTCAATTTGGGATGCTTCTTAATGCAAGGAATCTTCTTAAAGTTTGGGGAGCATGAAGGGTGGGAGAAGATCCTATTGTTCTCATGTCCTTTGTGTCTTTTTCTAGGCAACCTAGAAAAGGTTGAATTTTGGAAGAAAATTGTTTCATAAAAGGAGTAAAGAACTGAATGTGCCCCAAGAAGCAGATTCATTTCCCCAATATCTGCAGTGGGGCAGATGGAGTGGGATTTCAAAGGAAGGAAAGTCTCAGACCCTGACTTTCCCTGGGTCTCTCAGTCATCTGATAACAAGAAGTCCCAAAAGCATCCATAAGTATTGACAGGATGGGGGAAATGACTTTACTTCTGGGACCATAGTTCAAGTGGGCCAAGCAGTGGATTGATGGTTCCATTAGAGACCTAAAGGCCTTTGATGTTCTCCAGAATGATTTGGGTTGTATTCACAGAATGATTTAAGAAGTGTAACCATTCTGGTTTTGATTAAGAATTAAGTAATTGTTTATTATTTCAACATGCAGCTCCAAAGCATGCTGAAATTCTTTAAGTAAGTCAACATAGCATAAGTAGACAGTACCCCTTACAAAAGAGAATAAAACCACTGATTATAATCCAAGTAGTTAAAATATAAAACAAACAAAAAACCATTCATAACTTTATTAAAAACAATTCTGAGATGCTACAGAATAGTCCAAGCATATATATACGAACTCAGAGTGAACAAGAATTAAGGTGAATCCTAAATCACATTATTTTCAGTCTGAGATAGACAGCCATTGTTGGAATCTTAGCTATATTTAGAGTAATACATTAGGTAGAACTTGCTTTTGTAATAAATAGGTGAATCATTGCCTTGTTGAAGATGCAATGAGGATAATGCTTCATTAATACACATGCTTTTGTGATATCCTCAAATAATCATGGTCTGTGAAGCAGTAATTAGATAAAATAATTTGATGTCCATATTTTTTTGAATTATACATTATTGAATGAAAATAGTCAGCTACATAAAATGGATTCGTGGTACTTCATTGCCAAGAGACCAGTTTTTCAATACTGGAACAAAAAAATGTGTGGTCTCAGAGAGTGGATTGAAGAGCTGTTTTGACATGTTACTGAGTCACTTGCAGGTATATATTGCTTATGTATGGTTGCAAATTATAATTAAATATAATTATATTTATTTTTTATTGTTTTGTTCCTATTTCTGTTTTTTTTCTTCCTGGTTTTAAGGCAATCACTTTCTTTTTCCCTCTTTGTTCTGTTTTATTAACTAAAATAAATGAAATAAAATGAATAGTTTTGAATAGCTCTGGGAAATGTCCCAAGGTTATCTCAGCAAGACAACTCTTAATATCAAGAAGCTACCTCCAGAAACTTTTTTTCTACTTGATCCGCTTTCTTATTAGGAGGTATCACCCACTCTTCTGCCTGACAGATCCCCTCATTCTCCTTTCCACTCTAAACATTCTTTTTCCAGAAATATGGTGTTCTTTTTATTTGCTTTTTTTTAAATAGCTACCATTCCTATATGCATGCAGATATGGAGCTTCTGTATTTTTCTGACCTTTGGCAGATAACATTTTTGCTCTTTTCTGAACAACTCGTGATTCATTTCCATATCCTTAAGTCAGGCAAAGCGTCCTGGAGAAATGCTGTGATAAATGTTTCTATTGACTGGGTTTTCATTAACGGACTCCATTGAAAGCTGTAAGAATGCTGAATATGCTTAGTTTAGTGCATGCAAAATTTTAGGCTGATGAGGCATTGGATGCAGATGTGGAAGCTAGTCACTAAAAGAAAAGGTGCATTGAAGGAAGTTCAGAGTTTCTATCTTTAAAAACAACAAAAATTGGCAATGTGAGGCATGCAATTAGTTGTGAAGAAGTGGGAATGTCATGGAAGTATTAACCCCTAATTATTTCTTTTCCCCTTGCCCTGTTTTATACATTATTTATACATTCTGATGATTTCAAACTCCATCAAGTTTATCTTGTTTTCTTGACTAAACATCTCTAGCTGTATGCTATAAGATTTCTAGCAATGTTGAAAGCAATGCTCAATCTGAAGACTTCTCCATTTTTTTCAGTTTTATGTTTATAGTGGCCTCTGCTGAAATATGGTCTGAAAAATTCCTCTACCAATCATATGTTTTCTGTTCTATGTGCAAATCTTGTCAATTTCTAATTACTAACTTTGTCTTAAAATGAGATCAGCTCAGCTTTTCCAGAGATATTTCAGTTTTATAGTATAACATATTTCAGTTCCTATATCCTAAAAATGGCAAACTTAAAAAAGGATTATTTTTAATTCTGTTAAAATTCATACATGCACCTAAAAAGTTACTTGATCCTGAAAATACTCTGCAAATTATCAGATACTTCCATTCTTCATATTCACAAACATAATTTGCTACTGAAAACATAAGCTACAGTAGATAATTCATTTCCAGCATTGTCTTCCTAGCAGAAGACAGTGCAAAAAGTACCCTTAGAAGAGAATATGTGTAGCTCAGGGTTGAATTATCAGGTCCTTGGTGCTATCTGAGCTTGGTTGTTTTCTTGCAGATGTTTTGTTATCAAACTAGATAACACCATAAATGCTAGAAGGAATTAGGGTTTTCTCTCTTTTTATATACTCGTGGCTTACCCTGTCAGTATCTATAGGAATGTTCTTGGTGTTTCCTTGATTAGACTGTTGTTTACTATTAGCATGTTTGTATGAGTAGGTAGTTCCTTGATTAGGATATTGTTTACTTCTTGATTGTTGGTCTAGTGTTAATCTCTGCTTATCTGGATGATATGATTGAACCATCAACATGATTGCTGGTGAGGATGTGCTTTTTTATTGTCTTTTTTTAATGGTATGTAGATGTTGTTTATCTCTATGTGCCTGTTGATGGTTGATTTGCCTGAGTACCAGGCTTCAGGAATTCTGTAGTGTTTTTGCTTTTAAAGTATCTGTTTCATCCTTCTCTTAAATAAGTTATGGATTCTGTCTTTTGAATATTTTTCTCCTGGCAACCACAACTGCCTGATGGGAATGGAAAACAAGAGAAAAAGAGATAATTCAGAGGTTTGCTGATTGGCACCATTCACAATACTGGCATATATGTAGGAAATACTATACAGAGGCCCCTGACCACAACAAGTTCTGCACATATAATTTTTGACACAGAAAGATGTAGGAAGAACTCACTCCAGCTGCTTAGATCTCCTGAGGACTTATACATCAGTAAGTCACAGGATTGGAGGTTTGCCTGCATTAATCTTCTTCCCAGATTGATTTATTGTACCTATTGTAAATTTGAAACCATATTGAGATGCCAAAGAGGAAACAAAAACAAAAGAAATATATTAAACTTGCTGAAATGATCCAACAACTTTTTAGCACCAGCATTTGGCACTGAGTAACATTAGTCTGTTGGAAAGAGACTTGCCAGTGGCCAAAGCAATCCAGAAAACAACAATTAAATAAGATATGTTGAAGACTGAGAGAAGCAGTGCTGATCTAATAGATTTGGGATTCTCCCCCCTCTCCTGAATAAGATACCCAATAAATCTAACACTTTGAGCCGGTGCTTTAGCTAGCAAAAGAATAAACAACAAGTATAACTGCACTTCTAACCAGTGGCACATAAGAAAATTATTGCATTATTCTTCCTTTGGGTTGCATAACAATTCTACAAAGGCAATTTTGGGACATCATGAAAGAGGCAGAGAATTGTTATAGACTGTGTTTCCTGCCAGGATAGAGAAAAATGGAAATTTCTTCCTTGTGTGTCAAAATATCTTGGTTGGTTTTGGGTAATCTACAGCTTGACTTAGATGAAGGAAAAAGGAGTAATGTTTGCTCATTTGCTTCAGGCAGCCAAATAACTGGAACTAGCATTGTTTCCTAAAATCACAAAATACATGTGATGAAAATCACTAGCAATTACCCAGGGACAGATGAACCTAACATTTAATCAGTCTCCCAAATGTACAAGTACCATTTGGTAACTTGCATTTGCTAAAGATTTTGTAACAACAATTTTATATGGAAATTAATTATCCAAAGTAAAAACTGTAGAAATGGAAAATCTCTTTCTTAAAGTTATTTGTGATATCTGTTGTAATTTATCTTCTAACCCAGCCATCTTTTGACTGGTAGCCATAGCAACAGTTCTTTGTATTTCTTTACAGTGAACTTCTGCAAGTTAAGTGTTAATTTGGTTGAGCAAGAGGTTATTTCAAGGCCTTCCTTCATTACAGTTTCAAATTACAGGCATGCATTAACTCTAATGATTAAAGTGACCTTTTCTGAAAAAGGCTTCAAGTTAATCAGATAGAAAGATGGGTGGCCCTTTGTTGAGTCTCTTTGTCCTCCAGGATTCTGTTCAGGCATCAGCCTCTGCTTGACAAATGCCAAGATCAACCTCAACAAGTCATTTTTGTAGCCAACACCAGGCAGTACTTTGCGTATCAGGAATCCCCCACCAGAAGAGCCACCCAGTTCAGTTAAGTTAAGACACGTGCAGCATCTTCTACTCTGCTGCCATATTAGCTGACATTGGCAAAATGGCAGAAGTCAATGACCAATGAACTCTCCCTTGCACAATATGAAACAATTCCAAGCATTTCAGGAGGGCGGAAGGAAAGTGTATGTGTGAATTAGCAAAGAACATCTTTTCCCATGGCTAGTCATGGTAATCAGCACCAGAAACCCTCTTGGTTACTCTTAATCTGCTGCCTCAGTTCCAGGGTAATGGATTCCCATGAGCCTCAACCAATATAGCTAGTGGTAAGGGATTGTGGGAGTTATAGTCCAAAACCCCAAAGAGCACATGTTATAAGATTTGTGACTCCCATCATCTGGAATGCTTCCCTCTTCCCATTCTGGCCAAAATAACATGCACACCTGTATGACTACAGGCTGGATTGATTTTTAAGAGGGGGACTTTTCAAGATTTAATTTTAACAGCTGACCCTGTTACTTGGTGCTGTTGCATAGCGGCCTTCCAATGCTGCACTTTAAATGTATGGGAAGCAGTGTAGGATAAGGTTATATAAATGAAGACATAAAACAGAGGAAGGAAGTCAATAGCTGCCCATTGCTCCTGCTGTGAGACCATTTCCTTTTGGAGAAATTATCTCTCTTCCACAATGACTGGGCCACCTTAGGAATTTGCCAATTACACGAGGTTTGTTGGAAAGGAATTTTCTTCTTTGCACCAGTTATCACTTGCTTCTTCTCTGATAGAGTTTCCTTAGAATTCTGTATGAAAAACTAACACCCGGTTATCTTAAAAAGACAGATAGTTGTATGGTTCTCTTGACTGCATCCTGATAAAAGCAGTTTTCAGCTTTTATAGTTTCTCTGTATTTTATGTGCTGCAGAATGTTGATCCTCCGGTTTACATTCATTCTTCTTGCATAAAAATTCTATTATCTCTCTCTATTATCTACCCACCCACCTACCCATCCATCCATCCATCCATCCATCCATCCATCCATCCATCCATCTATCTCTTAGTACGTGCTTTGAAACAGCAGTGGTTGGAATAGGAACTGTAACTGGTTGATGACAAGTTTCAATAATGCTTCTAACGTGGGCACCCAACATTGCAGAAAAAGAAAGGTATTTGTAAGTCTTGTGAATTCAACCATTTTTTATCATGTCTGTGTTATGATTTTTATGGCTTGGGATAGACCCAGTTACAATTAATTGTGATCCAGTTAGTCATCCACAGTTAAACAAAATGGCTTAAGGGATGTACAAACCAGATGAACTGCATGGTTTATACATGGATGCTGGCTTGTGCTGGATAATCAGAAGAGGGGGCATCAAGAGAAGTTTGATAACTTTTATAGAAGTTTTTGTTCCTGAATATTTATCTATAATAAATCTTATTTTGCACAGAATTTGCACAGAACATGTTCACACATAACATTAAGTCATGTTGTGGTGTTTGGGGCTTTACCTGATGTGCAGACCAATGGTCCCCTGGTTTATTTATGGTTTATTCATAGGAGCATGGTGGCTGAGCTGCTAAGATCCTGGGCTTATCAGTCAGCAGCTCAATAGCTTGAGAGCTAAGCACTGCAGTGTAATTGGGTGAGCTCCCATTACTTGCCCCAACTCCTGCCAACCTAGCAGTTCAAAAACATGTAAAAATGCAAGTAGATAAACAGGTACCACCTCGGTGGGAAGGTAACAATGTCTGTGTCCCTCGGTGTATAGTCATGCCAGCCATGTTACCACAAAAGCGTCTTCAGTCAAACGCAGGCTCCCTCGGCTGTGAATCGGAGATGAGTACTGCCCCCTAGAGTCAGCCACGACTGGCAGGGGAAGCTGTTAACTTTTTATGGTTTATTCAAACCCCCATGGATTCCCGCAGAGGATAGGGCCAGTCCCCAAGCACCAATTTACCAAGGCCTGGTCCTTACCTTCTCTTCCTTTTATGGGCAGATATGTAACCAGGTTTTGTACTGTAGCCAATTCCAATCTGTATTTATAATTTATAAATTTGTTATGTATAATAATGCATAAGGGGAATCCAGGAATACTCTTTTCTGAAAGAGTAGAAATAAAGACACAGAATATACTTAGTCAAGTTTCATTGATCTCAGCATTTCTAATCCAAGCTACGCTGATCTATTTTTCTTTTTTCAAAAACAATTTTATTGAAGAAATTTTAACAAGATTAAAACAAAACAAATATTAGAAAAGGAATACAGAAAATAACAACAACTAATGAATAATTAAGAAAGAAAAGAAAAAGATTATAAAGAAGCAGCTTCCAATCTTTTGACAGTAATAAATGCATTTATATTTTACCTTCTCTTTCTCTATGGTTACATCATAATTTCCTTCTTTCCATAAATTAGCCTTTCTGATCTTCAAACACATAAATCACAAGTTCACTTTTTTTTTTCTTGGTAAGAAGAAGTCTCACTGATAAAAAGTAGTTGCTGATTTTTTTCAAATCAAATGAATTTTGATTATTTCCAAGAATCAGAATTATTTTGAATTTAAGGCTGTTTAGCACCTTGAAAGCCCTCCCCCTGCCTTTTAACTTTAATTATCCTATCTTTGTTTAAGTTCTTCCTTTTATTGAAATATATTTGTTTATAAAATATATATAGTTTTTATATTTTTAATTGTACACAGCCCAGTTGTTCTAAATTTAGAGTAACTTAAGCAACTACACCATTACTCCTACATTTTGGAAAAGCTGTTTATAAATACTGCTGCTGGATGAGCCTTCACTTTTTCTCTGCGTGTGTTGCAAATTCTCAAAAAGTAAGTGTTGGAACAAACTGAAAAAAGTAATCTCCAGAATGAAATACTTTTATCAGTTCATAATTGCCAGGTTGTGTAAACCAGTCATAATTTAAAATTCATAGTAAATTTGTTGCAAATACATAGCCAACTGTGGTTTGTTCAACATACTATTGTTAAGGAAACCATGCTTTAGAAGAATGTAAGAAATACAGACTATTATCACGAATGGAAATAATATTTTCCTTTCCCCCACTATCTTTTATATTGTACAGTTCCTGATCAAAAAGCAGTTATGCACATGTGAAGCTTATGCAAGCCATAAAAGACAACTTTGGGGCAAATTGCTCATGTCTGAATCATCCTGGATTGAATCTATGTAAGCTTTTCATGTAGGAGACTTTTGACACAGCATAGGGAATAGAGTGTCTTCTTCAGATCTGAGAATTGTCACTGGCTCTTCTGATAGAGGGCATTTTCTGAGTACAATTTTGTTTGACATTTGCTCTTGCTGAGAGAGAAAAAACTCAGTTCAACCCTTTATTTCCTTATTATTTCAACCAGTGAGCAATGAATTTGTCATAATCAGCAAAGACTCAATAACTTGTTGAATTGTTAGGTATTCTGATTGTAGAGTACTTGGTTATATATTTCCATATTGTACAAATATTTTAACATAAAAGGAAGCTCTCGGTACAATATATCTGCTGATAATACCTAAGACTGTACATTGTATAACATTGCCTTAGTTAAGTAGATACCTTCCAAATTTATTGGACTTCAGTCCCCATATCACCTTGGCTGGCAATGATGGAAGATGTAGTCCAGCATAACTGAAATATTAATTCAACTTATTCCTTCAACTTGTGCAAAAAGGCATGTTTGACAGGAAAAATGCAATCAAAGTTAAGTATTTACAAGGAAATATTGTATTTATGCATTAAAATGTTCTCTAAGAGGACTGACTACAAAGAAACTAATTATCAATATCTGAAATTTAGATATTTCAATGCTTCTGCCTCAACATCCCATGATATTCATATTTCCATCTATAAAAGCATTAATCAGCCAGAATGGTGGAACAATATGTGAGAATAAATTGGTCTGCTCAATGTAGATTTTCTGGGGTTTGTAATTTAACCTTACCCTTAATGCACTTGATAGAAAATTACAAACATTAGCAGAACAAATCAAAGATCAACTGGGATGATCATTATTCCCACCACAAATTAAGGTAATGCATTACATCTTTTACATAGAATGAAAATATAAACAGGCCTGCCTTCATTCCAACATATTATTATTACTCAAGTATATTAACCTCTGGGTATATCAGGAAGATGGTCTGTATAGCTTGTGTGGAGGTAACCAAAATGAAGACTGTTTTCCCCTCATTGGCATTTCAGTGAAACAGACTGTAATTTTAATTCCTAGCTATAAAACAGACATCTTTATATCTTTATATGCCTTACAAGACAGGTTTGATAATATGATTTTTCTTCCTTGGGAAAGATTTTTGTCCTCTAGACTGAACTGGAAGGAGTAAAGATCTATTACATCTATTAAAGATTGTAAGCATACAGTCATGTGAAAAAGAAAGTACACCCTCTTTGAGTTCTGCGGTTTTATGTATCAGGACATAGTAAAAATCATCTTGTCTTTAATAGTTCTTAAAAGTAGGTCCATTCAATTTCAATGAACAACAACACGTATTACCCCGTGTTATCATTTTACAAAAAAAAAAAAAGCCAAAATGCAGAAGCCATGTGTGTAAAAGTAATTGCTTTCCACTTCCATAGATATTTAGAGGCTAAGTAGCAGCCAGGTGCTGCTTATCAATTGCCTTTGTTAAACA
>JANHZU010006915.1:30334-44055 GCA_032468055.1 Acrochordus granulatus | reverse complement strand
TTTGGATTAAAGGCGAAACGTCTTCGACTTGAGAAAAATCCAGTCCAGATGCCTGTTTTTTAAACTTTGTTGCGTTTGTTTATAGGAGCAATCTAAAGTGCTGGTTATTGTGTTTGAAATCTTACATGGCTTGGCTCCTGGGTATAATTCTAGATTCCTTATCTAGAATTTGCCCATCCAATATGGATCAGTGTAGATGGCGTGCTGCAGGAAATGGGTGGGGTGAGGGCTTTCACCTTTTAGGATAAACTGTTAATATTCAACAGTACAGTTATATAATTTCTTTTCCATGGAGCTTTTAGGAAATTAAAACTGGTTACGGCTGAATTATGCGTCTCTTATTGGCAAGGTTTTAATGGAAGTGTGTGTTAAAATTGTTCGCTGTTTTGATGCCATCTGCTGGCTTGATCTAAACTGGAGACTTAGACATTCCTTGGCTGATGGGACCTGTTTCTAAGAACCAGATTGTGTGTTTTATTTTAAATAATGCAATGCCAATCGAATTAGGCAAAAATGCCACAAAACATTTAAAAACGCCATTTAGGTGTAACCTAACCTAGTTTAACTTAAGGATGAAACTGACACTGTTACAAAACATGAATGCTGTTAGGATATATGGTGCGATTCAGCTTGATAATTAATGTTTAATTTTTTGTCCGCATGTAAAAAATGAAATGTTTAATAAGTGCCTTCAGCAGAGTTAGAAGCGGGAACGTAATGCTAATGTATTAAGCAAGAGGACCAACGTAAGCGTGTAGTACTATTTTGAGGACTGCAGAACAGATTTTACCTTTGGCACATCTCAGTCTAAAGACACAAATACCAAATTTGCCTTTGGGATTAGAACGAAAGCATCAGAAGAACTGCCAGCCATACGGCGCATATCAAAAAGGACCAGAGGCTATATCCTGCCAGGCTTGGCCTCATAACCAACACATCTATGCTTTTTTAGATGCAGAAAACAATTTTCATGCCTTCGAATCGTGGTGCTGGAGAAGACTCTTGAGGGTCCCTTGGACGGCAAGGAGGTCAAACCAGTCAATCCTACAGCAAATAGACCCTGATTGCTCTTTGGAGGGAGAGATGTTGAAGCTGAAGCTCAAGTACTTTGGCCACATTATGCGCAGGGAGGACTCATAAGAAAAGACTGTGAAGCTGGGAAGGATCGAAGGGAAGAGGAGAAGGGGACGGCAGAGAAGGTGGTAGATGGATAGCATAGTCACTGTGATGGGCGTGGGCTTGGGATGACTCTGGGAGGCAGTGCAGGACAGGGGGGCCTGGCGTAATGCAGTCCATGGGGTCGCGAAGAGTCGGACACGACTGCGCGACTGAACAACAACAACAAACATTTAAAAATATGGGGCAGCTATCGAAAAAGCTTCATCCTATGTTATTGTGACATGAACCTATAGAAAATGAGGCAAAACTTTTCAGATTATCTCAATTAATATTTGAGTGGGAGAGTTACATCAACCAGCTGCTGTCTCATCTTGTCCTAAGCAATATTCTGCTTTAAAGATAATAATCTTTTTGTATTGCACCTGACAAAAATTGACATATAGTGTTATGCTTTAGTACCATACTTTGTGGTACTGCTTTTAAGACATCAGCTTGACTGAGTTCTGTACAAACTGAAGTTTCCAGGACAGATACAAAGAAAGCTCCACATAGAATTTGTCACGAAAGCACGTGAATGATTGTTTGATGATTATTTTCATCCAGGAAAGGTATGGTTGGTCTGTTAATGGAAACTAATAAACAACATTCTTGCCTCACTCTAAGAAACAAAAGGGAGATTCAAATTCAGAAACACTCCCAAGATGCATAGCTGCTCTTGTGGTGAGAATGTGACTCCGTTATGAACACGTGAATTTCAATTTATTATCCCTAATCCAATTTATTCCTCTCTTCAGGCAGGCATTCAGAAAAGCATAGCATTATCTGAAGATGTTACAATGATGTAGGTATTAACAGTATACTAATAACACTAAGCTCCAAATCTCTTATCTTCTCCAGTGGTTTCATGCAGATATTCAAGAGAGCCAAAATCATAGTTTCTATTAATTCTAAAACAAACATAATTTACCAGGCAACCCTTGCCTTGGCTTGACTGAGGATATCAAGGAAGTTTGTCAAGGACAGACTGAAATTGAACTGAGAAGGTATGTCACATCTTGGGCATATCCTGCACTAACAGAACTTTGAGATGTTCACTGCAGGAAGTTATAAATTAAAGTTAACTTTCAGTATAAGTGTGGGGTTCCAGAACTTGTCTAAACTCATCAGTTAATACTTGCAGTAGTTCTACACTACTTGCTACTAAGTTTAAGTGTAAACTTAGTACAAATGTATTATGAAGGCTATATACAAATGTATTATAAACCCCAAATGTATTATGAAGGCTGAGATGTCTGCATAACAGGATAAATGAAGGAAAAATAGAAGAGTCTTAGTTAGAGTTATCTATGTTGGGGGTGTTAGCTAGAGGCTACAGGTGGGATTGTAAGGACCTTTCCCATATTAAATAACCAGAAATCCTGCTCACTCTTGGTCAGACACTTATTAGGTCCTAGAATCATGGCTGCTCTAGGCAATTTCAGTATAAATAAAATGGAAACTATTGAAATAATATTCAGAAGTAAACAAAATCTGGAGGGATTGTGGAGGGATATCTAGAGGATTTTACATGGTGAATTGGGAAAAACTGGTGCATATCAGTCCCTCTTTCCTCCCTCCCTCCACAGATTTCAGGTCATTGTAACGCAGCAGCCACCTGATTCTTCTCAGATCCTCCCCTCCCTTCCTTCCCCGAGTCACTGATAGTGATGTCCAGTATGGCACATATCCTCCTTATCCATTCCTAAGTTCTCAGCATCTTCCCACTCTGATGTCCCAGCATGGCACATCTTCCTGGTCTACTAACCCCTATCTTCTGAGTGCCCTCCCTTCCCTCAAACATCGGTGCTGATGTCTCAGAGTATCATATTCCACTGGTCCCCAATTGACCATCTTGCCAGAATTTTGCCTGTCTCCCTCCTCTCAGTTACTGTTGTTTGGTGAATGAAAGAGGTCTGCATGAAATATTTTGCACAATGCTAATTCCATCCTTCAAAGAGCGACATTTTTATGTTGACTAAGGCATTTAATAATTTTCCAGCCTGAAGACCAGGATCTCAAAGACATGTAAAATATGCAGCATCAGGTAGCGTCATTGCCTTGGCTATCAAAATTAAAACTGAGCCATTCTAACTAAAAGTAGTCTAACTGCATAAAGACCCCTGTAATTGACTCTGCACAAATGGCAGCCTACTAATGGCCCAAAGGAGAAGGAAAAAGAATTAAAAAGTCAATTCTAGAAGCTGTATAATCTAATTTATTTCTGTTAAATCTAAAGGAGCAAACAAATATTCTTTCAACAAATCTGTCTGCACTCTTCAAATTAATTTATGATTTCATGCAATCATAAAATCATAGGTTTGGAAAGGACCTTGAACATCTTCTAATCCAATGTCCTACTCAGGGCAGGAATTTTCATAATATTCTAGACAAATAATTTGAATGGAGAGGTTTTTTAAAATGAAATTTGGTGATTATTCTAAATAACTAAAGAAATAGCTTGAAAATCCCATTAGATCTTTACCAAAACTATATGTTAATTTTCTTCAGAAGTTAAGGCTATAGCTCTCTGAAAACTATTTTGATGGTTCAAAGTATAATAATTACCATAATATGTAAAAGAATCTTCTTTGTTTACTGCTTTTCAGAATTATAATGATCAGAAAAAACTGATGTAGTATTTTTTCTCCTGCTATTTTTCTTCTTGTGAGTTTCAAATTTGAATGTGAAAGAATAAATATGAAGGAGTAATCTAAGGTTATCTTCAATAAGCTTCCCCCTTCCACATGGTTTTTAAAAACTAATGAAAACAAAATGTCTGTGTGTTTCTAGGAGATACACACACACATCTGCATGCATGATTATGTCACCTATGACTTTAAAAATAAACTGAATGAAAATAACAGGACTGAGAGTATATATTACTTTTTAAGTTTCTACCTGCTGCATTCCAACCTCAGTAAATAGAAGCCCTTTTCAGAGAATTATATCAGGTATGGGGGCAAATGCTGCAGAGACAAGGCCAAATAAAGCAGAGGATGGAAACAAATCATTTCCTCAAGATCACAAACTGTTGGGGTTTGAGTCCCCAGAACTTTCCCTTCTCAATTTCTCCTCAATTTTCCAAGTCAAATGCATCACCCTCCTACATACTATCCAAATATTGATTTCCGCATCAATTAATTCCCAAAAATACTAATTTTCCTCCCAATATAAGTCCTATTAAAATTCTACTAAAGCTCCAAGTTCCCACTCCCAAATTAATTTTCTGTCCAGATTGCCTCCCAATCATTCTCATAATAGGTCTGCCTTTCATGCTCCTCAATTATTTCTAATAGTTTATTGTATCTCTCCCATCCCCCACTAGCAACTAGTCCCAATACATACAAACCATTGCATTACTTTGTTTTTATTGGTC
Source organism: Acrochordus granulatus (assembly GCA_032468055.1). Classification (NCBI taxonomy): domain Eukaryota; kingdom Metazoa; phylum Chordata; class Lepidosauria; order Squamata; family Acrochordidae; genus Acrochordus; species Acrochordus granulatus. The sequence goes on along the minus strand of JANHZU010006915.1, from coordinate 39,521 downwards.
CTTTTGCACCAATGTATTAAACACAGACCTTAAAATAAATTGATCCTTTCATAACTAAACCAAACATTTATTGCGGTTCTTTTGCACATGGATTGTGCAGTGCACAATGTAGATTGAACAAAAAGTCACAGTAGCAGCTGCACCCGTCTACTTAAACTTTAAGTATCTTACCATGCTAAAAAAATGTTAATATAAAATAATGTTGGCAAGTGTGTGTGTGTTTGTGTTTCAGAAGTGGAAAAATCATCTGAAATTTGTTTGATTTTTGGGGGGAGTTTGGGCATGGATTCTCTAAAACTTTATTTTAGTTTATAAATTGATGATTGGACCTCTTCCCAATCCTTTGGAAAGAACACTTGATGTTGTGCCAGTATGTGTGAATACAAAATTGGGCAAAACACAGTTCTGTTCTTATGTATGCCTGTTGCAATGTGGCAGATAAACTGGGAATGCAGTGCACTGAATTTCTCCACATGTTTTGGGAGGTGGAAGTTTTTATTAACGTTGGTAGCAGCAGGTTTTCTTGCCTTCATGTTTTTGTAGCTACAATGCTTTTGCATCCATCACATCCTAGCATTGTCTGAAGACAGCACTGAGAAAAAAATATTGTCCATCCCATGAAGAAAAATCTATAAACTGACATTCATTGCCATGAAAGGTGAGAAGAAAAAAAAGTTTCCAAATTCATTCCAAAAATTTTCAAAAAGTACTGTGGTTGACTTGGATTTTCAGAAATCTGATTTATCTGTGTCTTGTTGAATCTGAACATCTCGGCTTACATATAATATGGAATCCATAAACCATGGCTCACAAAACCCAATGATGGATCATACTAGCTGCCCAGAGTTGCTTTAGATAGTGAGATAGGCGGCATATAAATTTAATAATTAATTAAAAGCCCAAATACCTTAGTGAGATATGCAAATGAGGTTTCTACATACATAAATGGGGATAATCATATATTTCTGGTATAATCCCAGACTGTCAGGGGCAAGGAAGCAGAATAATTCTGGAATAGGTCAAAGCAGTTACTTTACTGCTGAACTAGGATCTCAGTAGACTGGCTGCTTTCCTTGGGAACCAACAGATAAGTCTCTCCTGGTCTGGTCTATGACATTTCCTCCCTGGAGTGAATCTTTACTGTCATGCCTATTTATTTATTAAATTTATTCACTGCCCAACTCCCATTCAGTCAGTGATTCTACCACACAAACTGAGATTCTTTGCTTTCAATTATCATACTTACAGAAGAAGGATGAGGAATGTCAGTATTTTTAAACAGTAAAATAATAGGTTTCATGTTAAAAAAAAAATCCCCAAAGACTTACTGACCATTTTAGAGCACAGGAAAATTGTTTTCTTCCATTTCTAGCATCATTCTCATGATGTGGTCCCTGAAAAATGAATACATGATTCAGTATTAATATTTGTTCTTGAAGGAAAAACATAAATTCATCTATTAGCAAGAGAAATGGAACTCAAATGCACCAGAGAAACCATTTTTAATGAGCTGATTTGTAGTGGGCCAGCGGGTAGTCCTGACATTGAGTTGAGCCTAAGACAAAATAATGTTGGCAGTCAGCCAGTGTTCTGCTGAGAAGAAGCCAAATTATGCATCTTGTTTAGTGCATCTATTAAAATATTTTCTAATGCCCTAAAGAAATGGTCCTGTCTATTAGGAGCTGTACATTTCCTGTACAAGCATCATTTAATTGCTTATAACAGCTTTTTTTGGTGTTTGTTGAAGTTTATGTCTTAACAAATGTTTTATGGATTGTAGTTGTGGACAGATGTTAAAAGGAAACTAATTTCCATATTGTTCTAGGAAACTGAATATAACACAGGTCTACCCAGAAGCCTATTTAGAAGCCTGCTAGTTTTGTCCCATGTTTTCTGAAAGAGGGCTAAACCAGTTCAGTTCAACACTGTCCTCTCATAGTTTTCAAAACTACAGACTGTGTAACTACATTGCAGTGACTCTAAAGAGAACAATTTCTATAGTCATACTTTGCACATTGAAAGTAGAAATTTGCTGAAAGCTCTAGATATAATTTTAAGATATCCTTAACACATTTTCACACATTAAAGAATAACAGATTCCCACTCTGTGGTGGAATATGGGTTTGACTCAAAGAAGGGAGAGGGGGTGCCAAACAATTTCAAAATTCTGTTACAATGTCCTGACTGTTTTAAAATATAGTGGACACTCATAAGGATTACATTATGATTACCCAAGACCAAATAAAGTTGTGACTCTCTAGAGCAGTTTGTAATTAATTAGTAGAATTTGTTGCTACAAGATGTAGTGATGGTCATTAATTTGAATGGCTTTAAAAACATATTAGATACATTTATAATGGCTGAATGTATCCATGGTAATGAAATACAAATTCAAAAATATGCATTTGAAATCCCATTACTAAAGAGTAATCACTAAAATATTGCTACTAACTCTAGCTTGCAGAGCCTGATTATTAATAGGCTTCCAGAATCTGGTTGTTTACTGTTGGAAATGTGAATAAGTGATCCAGTAGGGCTCATTTTAATTTCACATGATTATAGGCAGAAGCTTTTGGTTGTCAATGTTAAGAGGAAATAAATTTAATATTCTTGGGACTGATTAGCATAAAAATAGTTCACTCCCTTGTCCTGGCAGGGAGGGCTTGCATGACTCAGAGAAGTAATGAACTGTGCCATGCAGAGCTACCCAAGATGGACAGGCCTTAGCAGAGAGTTCTGACAAAATATGGTCCACTGAAGAAGGAAATGGCAACCCAATCTAGTATTCTTACCAAGAAAACCCCATGGTCAGTATCAAAAGGTTAAAAAATATGACAATGGAAGATGAGCCCCTCAGGTCAGAAGGTGTTCATTATGCTACTGAGGAATAGTGGAGGACATTTACAGGTAGCTCCAGAAAGAATGAAGCAGCTAGGCCAAAGCCAAAGGATGCTCAGCTGTGGAAGTGTGTGGTGGTGAGAGGACAATATTGCCTAGGAAGATGAAATGTAAGATCGATGAATCAAGGGAAGGTGGATATGGTCAAATATGGGATGGCAAGATTGAACAAAAACATCTTAGGAATCAGTGAACTAAAATGGATGGGAATCCATGAATTTAATTCAGATGATCACTATATATACTACTGTAGACAAGAATCCCTAAGAAGAAATCGATTAGCCCTTATAGTCAATAAAAGAGTGGTTAAAACAGTATAAGTATTTGACTCCAAGGCAAACCATTCAACAACATGGTTCTCCAATTCTATGCTCCAACCACTAATGCTGATGAGGCTGAAGTCTACACCTTCTAGAACTCACACCAAAAAAAGAGAGGTCCTTTTCATCATAGGGAATGGAATGTTGAAGAAGAAATTCAAAAGATGTCTGGAACAACAGACAAGTTTGGCCTTGGAGTAGAAAATGAAACAGGGCAAAAGCTAACAGATTCTGTCAAGAGAATTCTGGTCATAAAATACTCTTTTCCAACAACCCCAGAGGTGACTCTACACATGGACTTCACCAGATGGTCTATACCAAAATCAGATTGATTATATTCTTTGCAGCCAAAGATGGAGAAGCTCCATACAGTCAATAAAAACAAGACCTGGAGCTGACTGTGGCTCAGATTATAAGCTTCTTATTGCCAAATTTAGGCTGAAATTAAAGAAAATAGGGAAAACCACTATGTCATTCAGGTATGATCTCAGTGATATCCCTTATGAATATACAGTGGAAGTGAGGAATAGATTTAAGGGATTAAATTTGGCAGACAGAGTACTTGAACTATGGACAGAGGTGCGTAACATTGTACAAGAGGTAGCTACTAAAACCATCTGCAAGAAAAATAAATGCAAGAAATTAAAGTGGCTGTTTGATGAGGCTTCACAAATAGCTGAGGAAAGAAGGAAACTGAAAGGCAAGAGAGAAAGAGAAAGATACCAAACTGAATGCAGATTTCCAGAGAATAGCAAGGAGAGATAAGGGCTTCTTAAATGAACAGTACAAAGAAATAGAGGAAAGAAGTGGGTATATACTGGATAAAACTTAAATTGGATTTAATTTGAATTTAAATATAGCCAATACAATTGAGCCCCATATGTTTAATACTTTTATTTTTCAGTAAGATGAACATTACTTTTTCTTAGCAATTGTTGACTGAGTGCTGAGGACCCAAACAGCTCTAAGAATTTGGAGGACCATATGCAGCTTGGGAACCTTAGATTGTGACTCCAGGTTTTGCCATAAAAGGTATACCTAAGAGGGGTCTCTACATATATTCTCATCAAATATGGAATCTGATGAAGCAAGCTTCTTCAGATCAGCATTTACAGTAGATGTTTGAAAAAATCTGGTCTATGACTGTATATTTTAATGAATTGAAACTGAAAATAGTTTTTTATTCCAGAGCTAGGAAAATATTGTACCAGCATGAAGATTCTCTCTAAAATTGGACTAATGCACAAGATCTTTTGTTTGTAGCACTTTTTGCAGAGATATTTCTACTTTGGAGTAGAAAGATGTGAATAGGCACTGAGGAAATAATCAATGAGTATATAACAGATGGAATATTATAGTGATTGGGGAGCAAACTTGGGGAGTATAAACTGCATTTGGTGTTGTACAAGTTAACAAAAGCCAAACATTGAATATAGCAAAAATTCCCAGTTTGTATGTGTTCTTTCTTATTTGTTGTCATACACATACAATTTTCACTTGGGCAAGTTGCACTGAGTCTAGAAAAATATCACTTTATAAAATATTAATAGACTTGACTTGTCTGAGTTTGCACACCAATTTACATGGTAGTGAGCTGTGTTTTCTTACCTGATTTAAGTATGCAATATTAGTATTGCAAGTTCAAAGGGAAATATAACACATTTGAAGGGCAAAGAAACCTCAAGCAATTTGGCAGCAAATGAAAAGGTGTTTTGAAGAGGGCTGACAATTATGGAATTGTGTTCAGATTTCTGTCCTCCAGAATATCAGAAAAACTTGCACAAAGCCTTTAAAAATTGTACAGCTAAAATTAAATCCAGATTGTCCAAGAATTCAAGCAACTGGTGTCATATGAAATGTGCTTTGTGTTAGCTAATAAACCACACAATAAATCTATGGCAGGAAAAGGCAAATTGTATAGAAGATTCCAAGATTACATTCTGAGACCAACATCCAGGGTGAATTTCACCATGAAATTCTGGGTGACCATGCATGCCTGCCATCTTGTCAAGAGGGTCCTATAGATAATAAACTATACACATGATCAAGATGATTTAAAACCAAGCCCACCATGTAAGAATCTATACATTTAATCTGTATTAACATAATGAACCATTTCTTTTGTTTTTGTAAAGGCAAAATCCATATGTTATGTGATTAACAGTTCTGCTAGATGACATACTGTACTTCTAAAATACAAATATGGAAGAATTAGTAAGTTCAGTAACTACATATTAGTTCTTAATAATAACACATCCAGAATGACATTCCATTGGCACAGCTTCTGATTTGATTGAAATCCGCTTTGTTTAATTAAGAAAGACAAGAGAGAAAACTGCCATGGTAAGCAACTTCCACCTCCTCTTAATTCCCAGCCTAGCAGGATAGTGGCAATCCTAACACGTACCCTTTCTGCACCCCACCATCTCCTCTGTCAAAGAAAAGATGAAATGCTTAGGTATTGGGGCTGCAGAAAGACACATCATTCTTAACCATTTTAGGAGTCTCCCTATATTATTTTGGGACTGCTACTCTGAGAATTATTGGCATTATTCAAAATGAGCATATAGGAACCAGAAATAATGGGGTTTAAATATATGAGATGAAACCCAATCAAAAGATTAGCAGAAACTCAGAGGAATATTTTTACTGTATTACGTGTGCTATTGCCATGACCACTCTAACTTTTCTAGGCTATTGATAGAGAACAATTGCAACTAACTTTATAGGGCTTTCAGCAAAATTTAAAATGTAGCTTCTTTCTTTGGGCTTTGGAGCACTGACTCTAACACAGATGCACTTCCTCTGTGAGAAGTTAAATGTCATGACAATCAGAAAAGTTCTACCAGGAATAGTGAAAACGAATCAAAGACAGGATCTCCTCCAAGATATTTAAGATTTCAAAATTTGATATCCTTAGTTAAACTGGGAAAGAATGATTCACAGTGTATTCTAAATTAAACCAAATCATAGAAAAACTGATAATAAAGAAGAACTTTTTCTATTCAATTGTTTTACCTGTTTAGCCAGGAAACAGCATACAGTATTTCTTTACTGCCATTGACCAGTGTGATATTAATAGATCTGTTGTGGTTTAGTTTGCTATATTTTTCTCTGACTCTTAGCAACACAACAAATGACCTTATGACATTCAGGTTTTAGAAGAAGGATTTAAACTCTTCCTACCAGAGATTTAATTCTTCTGAAGGTGGCAGTGTGGGTATCTTGCCTTTTAGGAGAGACCAAAATTTTACTTCTTCTAGGTAGAGAGAAGGTGTTTGGGGATGGTGATGGAGAAAGAGCATGAGGGCGATCGAAGTGATGCAAGTCTTGCCCCTTTCCTAAGAGCATTGAGCTCATGCCTCAAAGAGTGGAGTTTGTGATGAAGCACATCATCACTGTTTTCATCATTCTAACAAAAACAGCGAGAGCCTACAGATGATGCAAGTTCTCTCCATCTAAGAATAATTGTACTGTTTCCTACCTGAAATTCAAACTTTCCATGACTGAATATTTATGTACTTCTTCCAAACTCTGAAAAACTATTTCTGGCCCTGCAAATACTCTTCCTCAAACCTGAAAATACTGTCTGTCAAAAATGCATTATTTTGCCCATTTATGAAGTCACATATATATGGAATCACAAAGTCTCCAACCTTGATAGTCTTGACATTCTATGGGTTAAAATAATATAAATTACTGGACAAGATCATATAAATAAAAAATAGGGAACACTGAGGGGAGAAAGTCAGTCATAGCCACAGGCAACGAAAAGTAAGTTAATGGATGTGGTTGGACAATAAAGCTAAAAAGTTTCAGAGAGAAGCAAGACACTGAAGGCAATTCCTGCAAAGCAGTAGGAGATTTAAGTACTGTGATAATTTGAACATGAAGTTCTGGCAATAAAATTCATCACTAAATTGAAATCACAGCTAAGAACAGACTGATAGTAGTCCTGGAGGATTGTAACAAGACAACTTCACTGTGGAAAGGACCTGAAATTTGCTCTGGAACCCACCCAAACAGTCTAATGAAAAAACTCTGAGTCTTTATTCTGACTCAGAATCATAGGAACCATATGCTTCATTGATTAAGACTGAGTTTAAGCTTTAGATTGACTTAACTGATTTGAAGCACTGAGAAGCAACCACTTCTTTGAGATAAAGTTGAAATTTTTGTAAGAAAGAAAGAAAGAAAAAGAAAGAAAGACGAAAGAAAGAAAGAAAGATTAACCATCTTAAACCTCCTTCCTTGTCTTGAACACCAGGGAAAGCCCAAATTATAGGCCCTTGCCCCTTGGATATAAATAACTAGTTGTGTTTTAGAGCTCCCTACCTTGACTTAAATATTCCAAAGCAAGAGAATGTCATTCTTCATAAGATGAATATGCTTGCATTCTAGCATATTTGCAAATTTGTGGCCAACCTGAATGACATTTTCCATCTTGTCAATTCAACTTGCATTATTTTATATCAATCACTCACATAAATGAAGGCAAACAGGCTTGGTGGGATTTTTTTAAAAAGAAAAAATGGGAAACAAGTTCAGACATAGACAAAAAAATAAATGGAGTATGTTAAAAAATGGTGGCTTCCAGAAAGTGTGTAGTAATGCCACCCTACTCTGCTCAACCTCCAAATTCCAGGCTTCCTCTTCAGAGCTCACCATGAGCACATGTGGGTTGCTATCGTGTTGGAAAAGTGAACTGTTAGAAATTAACAAAAGGCAAAAGTTCACCAGGCTTAGAAAAACAGGCTGGGGAAAGTTTCAGTAAGTGATAAATTCTTATGATATTTTGGAATGTCATTTCCAGCTCAGTCCTGCTAGAGTTATGGTCGGGAGTTGTGGAAATTGGGAGTTATAAAAGCTAAACTTCAAGATATCTGGAGACCCCTACCTTGCAAAGAGTGCCTAAAATAGTGGCAAGTGTTTTGGATGATTCTGTCAAAACCCCAAGCGGCATTTTTTATGGTCCTACCTCAGCTAATGCTTTTGGCACCAAGTTGGGGCAAGTTACTTGGCTTGCTGGGCAATTCCTGCTAGGGATGCTTGCAAAATAAGGGAGGAACAAATGTTTATTTTATAAACAAAAGCAAAGCATTACTTTACTCTTCTTGCAAGGGTAATGCTTTCCAGACATCTGCCTCAGGGGAAGCAGGCAAAAGCCTGTCTCAGAATTCCTGATATTGCTGTGTTGTTGTGTCACTTCCCAAGGTTGTTTAGTAATCACAGTTGTATCCAATGCAAGAGTAATCCCAGAACAGCTCACTTTCCAGGAATAAAAAGACAGTTGCAAGGGAAGAAGAATTTTTACTTTTCTTCTGACTTTCTTAGGAAGGTTTCTATCATGTTTTAGAAAACCAAATCAAACTCCTTAGCTATAAAAAATAGCTGGAAAGAAATACAGTATGCTCTGTTGTGATTTGTTTTAACCATGATTTGTTAACTAGCTCATGTTGGTCAGGAACATATATGCTGAATCATGTTTTTTGTTGTTGAAAAAGCCACAGTGGCTTAATTCACATGACATGTGGATTCTAATGCCCACTCAAATCCTAACAGGATTCACAAATTCAATCGCCATTTATTTACTTCTCATATTTATATGGCTACCCATCTCACAAAAAGTGACTCTGGGTGACAAACAACAGTCACATAAAATAGCACATACATAAAAAATCATTATAAAAACATAAAACATCATTTTGTTGTTCAGTCGCGCAGTTGTGTCTGACTCTTCACAACCCCATGGGCTGCAGTACGCCAGGCCCCCCTGTCTTGCACTGCCTCCCGGAGTCTTCCCAAGCTCATGCCCATCGCACTGACTACGCTATCGATCCATCTCATCCTCTGCCGCCCCCTTCTCCTCTTCCCTTCAATCCTTCCCAGCAACACAGTCTTCTCTAATGAGTCCTCCCTGCGCATTATGTGGCCAAAGTACTTGAGCTTCAACTTCAATATCTGTCCCT
>JANHZU010006915.1:15249-30234 GCA_032468055.1 Acrochordus granulatus | reverse complement strand
TACAAAGGTATTGATTTTTGCTCCTCCAGCAAATACTCAATAAAAGTAGACCGCTTACAGCCTGGGAATTCCAGTCCAGCTGCCAAACCACAAACATCATGGGGAAGGCAAGTAAAAAGATTAATGTTCTTTTTCCTATGCAGATAGCTTCTTTCATGTGCTTTAGATTTTAAATTATTTTGTACATCTCACATAGAAAGTAATACCATCTTTCCCCAAAATTCTCTCTTTTGGCAGAATCATCTTTTCTGTTTTGCATCATACCTACTTCCTCAACTGTTCTCTTCCTTATTATTATTATTTTTCCTAAGATAAGGACAAAATCAATTAGGATACTAAATATGGAATTAGAACTGTCTATTTTTGTTTTATAATTCACGATAGAGTTGTCACCCCAAACTCACTGTCGCCCAACATTACATTAGAGCCACATTATGTAGGAACTGAAGGAGTGAATCTTCCATCAGCTCCAATTTTTAAAAACATGATATTGGTCTGCTGTCACATAGGGAAACAGTCAAAGCAAAGCAAATCTCTAAGAGTGTATTTCTGTGAAGATTGTGTTTTCTATAACCCATATATAATCATTACTAAATTCTTTGGCAAAGTGATCTCCTCCAATATCAAAGTTGCTCCCTCCAGTTCTAATACTATTATCAAATGTGGTGTGATACCTCTGTAAACAATTTTATTTGATGGGCTTTACAAGGAACTGTTTCTGCTCTTCCATTAGGCAGAGTGAGACACAAGCCACAACTGATTATGAGTGGCTCCTCCAGTTATCCTTTCACTGTTAGGAAATTTTAAAAAAAGATATGTTATGTGGAATGATCTTCATTGCCTATTAGGCTGTTGTCTGCCACTCCCATAACAGGGATATTTTACTTACCATGTTCAGCAACTCTGCTGATATTTGTGCTGTATGCATAGACACATGTGAGTTTTATAAAAATGTTTTTGTATTAAAGGGTGAAGCAAATGTTCAGTAAAAGATAATAGAGAAATGGTGCCCTTCTACCATTCCTGAATACAAAACAAGTTCTGCTCGAATTAAAATCTACTGAAGATCTTTTCATCACTTCCAGAATAGACTGTGGAAAAAGGATTAATTCTGAAAACAAATGACAAATGAAATAATTGCACCTGGCATTTATTTTTTATTTATTGTTTTATTAGGCTTATATGCTGCTTTAATCATCTGTGAGTTTGAATGGCTTACAGACTTCCTGAAACAATAATGAGATTAAATCTAACAGGTAACAAAATAATAAAACAATGTCATAAATAATATCCCATGTGCTGAGAGATACCATCCATTTCAAGATAAATGAAAATAACTTTTTCAGTCTCCAAAGGTGACTTTGATAAGAGTTGCATGGTTTAAAAAAAAAAAACCTAACAGGACTGGGGAAAAATATGGTATCAAGGAAAATGGTATTCCAGAGAAGAAGGGCAATGACTGGGAAAGGATGAGACCTGAAGGAAGACTTTTCAGGTTCTTAATGTTTCTTGGATGTTAAAGTTTAAGTTCAGAACAATCTGGATTTCTGTGACAATCAATGCCGAAAATGTATGAATGAAGATCAGGAAAAAAAAACATGAAAGAGAAATGGAAAAAGGCAGTGGAATAAAAACATGAAATAAAAAAAGAAAGCAAAAATTTGAATATGTGTGTGTCTGTGTGTGTCTGTGTGTGTGTCTCGGGGGGAAATGGGATGCCCAATGGATTATATTTTTTCAAGTGCACTTCCCTCCAAATGTGTTCCAAATGTGAAGTGTCAGTAATAATGGTATAAACTTTCCTCATATTTAACATCTATTGCAACAGTGTTAGGCATCTCTTCAGGTTGATGGCAGCCTTCTCTAACCTGTGGACCATGCTGGCTGGGAATTCTAAGAAGTGTATTCCATCCTATTTAAGAGGGACCAAGTAGGTGTTGTTGTTGTATTGAGAGCATACTTTTCCCTTCAAGAGCCTGAGGTGGTGCACAAAGTGTTTATTCCTTGTATTTCTCCCCACAAGAACAATGCTACATGATAGGTTGCACTAATCGAAGCCCAAAGTCGTCTGGTTAACTTCTGTGGCTGAGAGTGGACTTGAACTTGGTTACTTTATGCCAGTGTATTACTACTACAGCAACCTGAAGTATGCTGTGTTATGCTCATGATAAAGGATACGTGGGGGCTTCTTCTAGCTATTTTGTTTTAATATAAATTACAGAATACTATACTACCTATACCACTCTTAGTAGTATAGTAGTTTTTTTTTTCCAAGAAGTTGACTGGGAGTGAACGTGGAGCTTGGAGCTTCTGCTAGCTCCCTGAGTGGCTGTGGAAGTCTTTTCTCCTTTAGTTTATATCCATCTCTGCGGTTTGGTGGTCAGTCTCTCACTCCTGGAGCTTTTGGTGGCTGGGAACAGCAGAGGTTTTGCAACACTGCTTCAGCTTTGCCGGAGGCCATTTATAGGCCAAGGTTTAGAGCTGCATGTTGGAAAACCTGAGCTGGCCTGCTTTTCTTCTCCCTGGGATCAGCAGTCTGTCAGCCAGGAACAGCAGTAAGAACACTGGCGTGGGGGACGGCGGTGCAGTGCGATGACGCTGGAGGCCAAGACACTGGAGGCTTGATCTAGAGTGAGGGCCGGGACCTCAGAATTGTTGTTTGCCATTGCAGCGGCTGTGCCAGAGGTATACAGAGTTGGCTGGTCTGGCTGGTGGAGGACTGATCACCAGTGAGAACTTGATATTGAGGTGGGAAGCTGTTGCCTGATGAAGTGGACAGGGTCCTCAATACTGTCCATGTGACCACTTGCCAATTAGATTCTTGTCCCTCTTGGTTGGTGAAAGTTGCCAGGATGGTGACTAATATGTGGGTCCATGCAGTGATTACCACTTCACTGCAAGAGGGGACTTTTCCAGGCTCTTTTATGGAGGCCCTGGTTCATCCCCTTTTAGAAAAACCTTCATTGGATACCACCTGTCTGGAAATTTATCATCCAGTCTCCCACTTGCCCTTCTTAGGGAAGGTGGTTAAGAAAGTGGTCGCTTGGCAGCTTCAGAGGTTCTTGGAGGAAATGGATTTTCTGGACCCTTTTCAGTCTGGGTTCAGGCCTGGTTATGGGATGGCGACAGCAGTGGATGATCTCTGGCAAGAGCAGGATGGCGGTAGTGAATTCATCCTAGCTGTCCTTGATCTCTCAGTGGCTTTTGATACCATTGACCATGGTATTCTTTTGGGTCAGCTGCATGGGCTGGGGCTGAGTGGTGGTTTGGCTCCTTTCTCCAAGACTGGTCCCAACTGGTGTTAATAAGGAGAGATAAATCTAGTCCACGGCCACTACTTTGTGGTGTGCCTCAAGGCTCGGTACTTACTCCTTTCCTTTTTAACATTTACATGAAACTGCTGGGTGAGATCATCCATCACCATGGGATGAGGCACCATCAGTACACTGATGATACTCAGATTTACATCTCCATTCCTGGTGATCCAACTGATGCTGTCTTGGCCCTGACTCGGTGCCTGGAGGCTGTACAGGTCTGGATGGGGGACAACAGGATTCAGTTGAACCCTGGCAAGACTGAGTAACTTTGGATGTCTGGGTGACCTGGTTCTGGGACTTTAACAACCTTAACTCTAAATGGGGTGACACTACCACAGACAGACCTGGTGCATAATCTGGGGGTTCTGGACTTGCAACTCCTGCTCGAAGAGCAAGTGGCAGTTGTGGCTAGGAGAGCCTTTGCACGACTGCATGTGGTGTGTCGGTTATGCCCCTTTCTAGACCAGAGCTCCCTTTATTCTGTCACTCATGCCCTTGTCATCTAATTTTTGGATTACTGCAACATGGTCTACATGGGGCTACTCTTGAAGAGCATCCAGAGACTGCAGTTGGTGCAGAATGTAGCTGTGCAGATAATCATAGGGGCCAATAGAATGGCCCATGTAACACCTTTATTCTGAGAAGTGCATTGGTTGCCATGACTTAATTAAGAGATATATAAAATGATTTATTCATTCAGTAAATACATATTAATCTACTTCCTGGTTCATGATCTCCATGTTCAGCTGAATATTTGAAAACAATACTAGAACTTCTGCATCAAAGAAAAACAGCATTTTTCTGTGAGAGACCTCCCCTTATCATAGAGAACTATGAAATGATCCAATCACATGCATGGATGGAAATGAACAGAGTCCCTCTCTAAGGGAGATAGGAGATTTAAAAATGTGAAAACTAAATAAATACACTTCACAAGTCTTTCTTGTGGAAACAGCACCTTTATATCACAAGAGTGCCAATTGCATGATCAGGATTTAGGTAGGACACAAAATATTTTTAAAAAGTCATATCCTATTTCTTCTAGACAATGTCTGTTTCTTCTGAAATGCATAATGGGAAAATTCTGAATTTTTATCATTCATATGTATTTGAAGGGGTGCAGTAGCCTACTGATTAAGATGCTTGGCTTGTTGGCTGAAAAGTCAGCAGCCCAAGTTCAAGACCCAGGCACTGTGTAACAGAGTGAGCTCCCGTTATTCATCCAGCCCCTGCCAACTTAGCACTTCGAAAGCATGCAAAATGCAAGTAAATAAATAGATACCACCTAAATTGGTGGGAAGGTAACAGTGTTCCATGCACCTCAGCATATAGTCATGCCAGTCGCACGACCACAGAAGTGTCTTTGGACAATGCTGGCTCTTTGGCTGTGAAACGTTGATGAGCAGATCCCCTGGAGTCAGCCACGACTGTAAGGGGAATCCTTTACCTTTACATGTGTGCTTAGGAAAATCAACAGAACCATTTACCATGCTTTTGACTGAGGATACATTTCGGAAGAACAGACCAGGAAAATGGAAATGAAACAGGACTTCTGTCTCTTCAGACTCGGCATCCAGTTACCTTTGTATGCTATATATCCAATTATGTGGCAAAAGCTACTTTTCTAATATGTTGATGTTTTAGCATCCCAATTTAAGGAAGAAAACACAGTGCCTATTATTGGATCAGCCTGTTTTCTAGGCCACACAATCATGCTGTGGTTTGTAATTCAAACCAAGTTTATTGCAGCCAGCACTGTATATTTCTCACTAATGAGTGATCTGGGTCAAATGCACATTTGAAGTGATAAATACAGTATTCCCATGATAACATTTGTGCAATTAACTTTCTAGAACAATGAACAATAGTTATAGATTCTTAAGGACAGCTCAGATCTGAAACTTCTCAGGCAATGGTCATGTTTTATAGCAGACTGTTTTTTTAGACCTATTCTGAATAAATGCCAATGCCTTGGCAATTACTTGCCAATAGGATGAGGAGTTTCCTGGCAAGGCCTAGCAGCTATGAAAAATATTGGTGTTTGTATAAAGCTGCTGACTAGTTTGCTCTTCACATGACTTTATATATGTTCTTCATTCCACCCCACACCCACTATTTTTATATTTTACTTTCACCTAGACTTCTTTGTCAACAACCATTAATTCATAGAACCCAATTCATCTAACAAATCTATCAAAATCAAGTCCTTTGGACCTTATTTGTGCCAATGGTAGAGAAACTGTAATCTTGATTTTGTTCATTGGAGATTTAATCAGTTCCCCTTGCAATAAATTTGATGCAAATAGCATTTCTCTCTACTTATGCTGATTACTACTGAGGACAAATCAACTGGACAGTATGGAAGAGTAGCTTTCTAGGAACCTGTGTAGTTCATTTATATATTACTCATATATTCTTTTTACCATAACTTGTTTGTTCATGCCTTTGTTCGCAAAGGGAAATATGGACATATTAAATAGCCATATAAGTGTAACAGAGATCATCACCTTTTTGGCTGGATTTGTTTATTTATCCATTTATTTGTAGACAGTCACTTCTGATACTTTGTGAGATCTCACATAAGAACATTGAGATCTGATGAAAGATGTGTGTATACATCCACATTCATGAATACCTATCTATACAAACACATAAAGCATGCTGGTTTAACTTTTATTTTAGTATTTCATGAATATTATTTAAAAAGTGAAGATCACCACACAAGACTGAGATATAGTTACCCACTCTTTCCCATGCCAAAAATATTGTTTTTCCTCTTCCAAATAAAATATTCAGGATTGATATGATATGTTGTGGCCAGAATGTAGGCAAGCAGCTTGATAACATTTGAATACGAGCAATCATAATAGGATCTAAATGTAAATACATCACACAAACATGTAGATATTTAAGTAATACAACTCAAGATGCATTTAATTCTTGCATTAGACTTTTGTCTAAAATCATTGCCTGAAATTTATTTTTCAGACTATTTTAAAGCATGCTATCATACCCAACTAGTAAGAAGAAAATCCTAACTAGTGGGACCTATGAAGGGTGCCTTTTTCATGGCCTGTGGAATATTCTTTCTTTTGAAATCCAGCAGGCTCTCAACTTCTTGACCTCCCAGAAAACTGGAAAAAATTGGCTCTTCCTCCAAGAGCTGGGATAGGGTGAAGCCAGAACTGGAAGATGCAGCTGTTGGTTGTACAACTGGTTTCTGTGTTTTTGTTTTTATTGATTTTTTTTGTGTTTATCTTTTGTATGATGTTTGGTTTTATATAACGATTGTGAGCCACTCAGAATTGTGTTCCTAAGAGGAGAGGCTTTGTAAATCATATATATTTCTCATACACATACACACACAATTGAAAAAAGTTATTGGCGTCAGCAGTAGGACTGGGAAAGATCCTTCTCTGAATCCTTGGAGAACTACAGGCAATCAGTGAATTTGATAACTTCAAAAATACTACATTTTTACCATCACTACTACATGTGAATGTAATTGTTCACCAACTTTAATAGGAAGTTTGCTGAAGTTTTTAAACTTCTTTCTCCTTGCCATTTTTATGACCACATAGCAAAACAAATATTGTAATGAAGTTCCTGCTTAGAACAGCTAATTTTTCAATTAATATACCTAAATAACTTGTAAATATACCTAAATAACTTGTCAAAACTATTAGGTATCTTCAAACTCTAAATATATTATTCTACTATCATGGTTTAATTATTCTTTCATCAGTTGTCATCATGGAATCTGTTTTGGACTAAAAGAGGATGATGGGAAGTGTCTTGCTGATTTAATTTGATTAAGAGTGCTGCTTTTGACTAGGTTTCTCTGTGAAAATGGAGGAGCTTTGTTGCCAGTTTTGAGGCAATTATGAGGAGCTTTGGGATGGGGCAATCTAGTATTTGACAACTCAAGGAATTAAGAAAGGTCTGAAGTAAGATTTGAACTAATTGGAATGCTTACAAAGATACCAAACTTGGGGATAAATCAGTTCTTAAATATAGTATTATTTCTGTGATTTATTTCTTCAAACACAGTATCAAAGTCAAAGCATCTGCATGGAGATAAGATTTCTAAAATTTAGCACATATTTGAAAGCAGCAAGGCTAGTCAAAATTGCACTTAAATTTAAATGTCCAGTTGTGGCAATAGAGATGCAAGGACCAAGTTAGTTGAGGATCTAATTATTCCAGTATAGATTCACATAATTATCAACAACAAGAGCAATTAGCCACACACCAGTCCGTAGACGTGTTTGGGGCAGCTCCCAGGGTACCAGCAAATCAGGACAAAGTTTCTCTTTTTTCTTCTCTTGCCATATGTTGGCTCTTGATAGCTACCTTGAATAAACTGCTGGTGAGCAAATTTAGAGCTGTGATAGCACAAAACAGTTACCATAATAAATAGTCATAAAATACTTACAAGAAGGCAAACAGATGCTGCTGTTCCCTTCTGCTTCTTTTAAACACTCCCATGTTCTCTATCAGAGAGTTTACATTTGTTTTTTTTTCCGGGGGGCATTTCCAAACCAATCATTGAACTGTATTTTCCATTTTAATTTCCAAAAGATGTTTCTGGTCTGAATAGGACCCAGCAATATTTTTGGAATGAAGATGAATATGTTAGAGGTTAGCAATTAGCATGCCAGTTGTTATTTTATTTCCCACAATGATCCCACAGGTCAGTTTTTCAAACTACAGCTCTTCAATAATACTTATCCAGTAACTGATTCAACTATATGATTGAGTGCAGTGGTAACTCAAGTACTCTTTCTGTAATTTACCATCAAAATATTCTATCTAGTGAAAAACCATTCAGTTGTGAAGTGTAAGACTTGGGAAGCTATACCAATCAATCCATCACCTCAGTTTTGTTCTCTTTTTCTAACTTAAATGTAGAATTGTATTTTGAAATAAAGTTAAGCAGTAAGACAGAGCATATATAATAATATGAGATATAATAATATGAGGTAAATGGAGAACCAATCTCATGGATAACACTGTTAACATTCAGAGATAAATCAATGAGTAATCCACTTAAAAGAGTCTGACTATAGAGATTATACAGACAAATTATTGTTAAAAAACAAAGTGCATTTGAATTTGAAATGGTATCAGAAGCTCAAAGAACTTCCACAGAGGGTTTTGGATGCCATGCTTGTTCCATCTGTTGAGTATATTTTTATTTTTTCCTAAACATGAACAGTTAAATCTGAAATTTGTTCTGAAGACTTTTTGGGTCACTTCCCATGAAAATCTTTGCCCTGTTTCTCTGCTGCATATGATTGTTTGAGATTTTTGTGGAAGAATCCAAAATGATTACATTCTAAATGATACCCAAAATATATTGAGAGTTACTTGCATTTTAACATGAAGTTCTTCTCAGTTTCTTTCTGTAAGTATCAAGAATAAAAAACAACTTTACTGACATTTGAAGCTGAGACAAAACTGAGACAAAGTCTATACATTAACAGGTATTAGCAATAGTAAACAAATTAGAAGTTATCTGTTGGTCATAATGGTGATTAATTTATTTACTTAGATTTATCAGCTGCCAAATGTGAAAACTCTAGATGGCATTCAGAATAAAAGCAGCATTTTGTATAGAAAATCTCATAGGTGAGTTACTGTGCATTAGGAAAAAAGATACACTTAAGGCACATTCAAATACTGATAATCGATCCTTCAGTGATCAGAATCAGAAATCCCTCTGGCCTTTGGTCTGTTTGAAAACTAAGTGTTTAGAGCATTTCAAAAGGATGGCAATGTTACAGCCAGAAGAACTTCTAGGAGAATGATGTTGCAGAGGAAAGTGGCCGTGGAAGGAGGAAGGGCTGAGACAGGGAGAAATGTGAAGCAGGTGATGAGCATTGAATGGCTACATAGTCTTAAACAGAGTAAACCCATTGAACCTTATCTTAGAGTTGCAGGTATTCAAAGGTCAGTTGGGCAGATTTTGTAAATACGCAAGACCAATAAATCGGTTAGCTTGAGTCTCACTATCTGGGCCTGGTCTTTGCACCTGATAGTGATCTTTCAGATGTTGCTGCATTTCAGTTGCCATTATTACATTCCATGTGGTAATGTTGGAATGCTGGGAATTATATCTAATAATTTAATTCTGAAATTTTAATTTGTTGCCAGGTACTAGAGTGGCTATGAGCTATTCCTCCAAGATTGAGATATGTCTCTGTGGGTGTGTCCGGGTGTATGATACCATCTTGAGAGTTTGTGTTTTTCTAATTGTGGTGAAATGTAGTCTGTATTTCTAGGAGGAAGAGGCTGCATTCCAGAGGGCAAAGAGGCAGTAAAGCATGGAAAGTTTGGCAGGGAGAAAGAGAGTTATGAAGGCTCTCCCTTGTGATTGCCAGAGTATATCTATAGTGATGAAAATAGTTGCTTTAGTTTGGCAATATTTCTGTCTATAGGTGGAGAACAATAAAGGAAACTGCTCAGAAGTAACTCCTCATATCATTCTTGGTTCTCAGAACGTGACATCAATTCACTTCTAAGGAAAGCACTCTAGGACACTTTGAAAGAATATTCCACCATTCATTAAGAATTATTAGTTTGCTGTGATTAATTCATGATCTTGGGTGATGCTCCAGGCAAAATCAAAGAATACATTTTAATAACCAGATTATAATTTAGTTAAGTTTATTACTTCTCTGTACTTGTTTGATAATTTGACTTATAATGAGTTATAAGATTAGAATCTTTGGCTACTGTAACTTCTAAAATGAGGCTGTTTTTCTGATATTAGTTGAAATGACCATATCAAAGTGGAATGTTGTGAGAAGACAAGCAATGACCTCACTTATGAGTGTATCAGTAGGGGACTTTTCTTTTATTCTGTTTCTCAGACTGCAAAAATAATGATAAGGTAACCTTTCCCCAGTATATTGCTGATCTTCCCAACTTTGGGCAAATACAAATGGACACTGATAGTCTTACATCATAGATTACACTTGCTTTCAAGTGCAGAACGTTTCCTTCAGTTTGCCTTTAAAATGGAAAAGCTGTATGATTTTGGGGAAATGGTTAGTCTAATCCTGCCTGAATATTAATATTATTACTGTATTTCCATAAATGCACTATTTTAACCTACTGGATGGTTTTGATGGACCCAGGGAACAGCAGATTGCCAATAATCATAACAATCTGATGGGAATGAGAGCTTCTTGTTATGCAGAGCAGAAAAGTACTAGCTGTTTCTGATGTCAGCACAAGCAGGTTGACAGGAACTGAAGTGCTGAAGGTCAATGGAAAATGGAATTGGATATCAGAATGCCAGAAAAGATAAAACCACAAGCAAGTGAGGTATATCAGAATTGAGAGGAGTTACCGCTCCTCTTATTAAATCTGCAGTATTGTTACTGCTCTGCATTTCAACAGCATCATTTTCTATTCAAAGTTGCTTTTTAGTGTCCGTGAGCAGAGAGACAAAGCAGGCTGCGGAGCTTGCATTAAAGGATTGTGATAGTCTTTTATTTGGCACATCCAGCAAATGGGAGCTCAGAATTTCACTACAGGGAGAGAACAGAGATTTAAATAATGAGAACAAAAATGTCTTATTATAAGGTGTGTTAAAGTACTTTTAGCTAACACAGGAACATTATCATTACATACACAAGAAAGTGAAATCATAGCTGCCAGTTCTTTAGTTGGTGTAGGCCTTCATATTCATTGAGTTCTTCCCAAGTACCTAGGATATTGTAATGTATCAATGCAGATATATATGTGGATCCAAGCAGTGTTGGCTTTTGGAATTGACTGATGGAAACTTTGTCAATGCACCGATTTTCTAAGTGCTGCCCAAGACTTTTAAGTATGGCACCCAGTATTCTGAAAACCATTGGGATCACCAGGGCCAGTTTATGCCATGATCTTTCAATTCTGATTTTCAGATCTTGATACTTTGTGATCTTCTTCAGGACTTTATCTTCTATTCTAGTATCTTCTATAATGAGATTCTTGTACATACCAAATAATTGAGTGAGATGGATAAATCCTAACGTTGAAATAATGTTTGCTAGTCTTGTTTTGGCTTCCTTGATATTCTTCAAACATTAAACCTGAAGAGACTCCTCAGACTGACTTAACATCAATTAACATTTGATGGCAAAATTTAACTGAGGACACCCACTGCGCAAAGAGCTGAATGTTGTAATGTTAAGGGAACAGGAAGGACACATACTGCTCCAAGTAAAATCAACCCTCCTTTGTCAAATACCAGTCCTAGGCAATATTATTAAACAGTTCATAATTCTGCTGGGCTTGTCAAACTTCCAAGGTTGGGCTTTTGCAACTGCCTGAGAATTATAAAAGCCCTGTGATATTCTCCCTACATTTCACAAGAAGTCTGATGTGTCTGAAACCTGACAGCTGTCAGGCTCTTATTGGACCAAGCAGGACAGATCATTAATAACTGCAGTTTTATTATTCAGCTTCCTTCCCTTTTAGCTCATATTGTCTTCCATCTTTTTTATTGCATTATCAAGAACATCATGTATATAAACAAAGATGAATTCAATGGAAAATATATTAAAATATGCCCATATATTATTTAATCAACTGGTATAACACTAATCTCACAAGCTGTCCTTGGTTTCATGTCCTTAAAGATTCTTTATATTTATAGAGTTATAACAATTTTGTTGCTGGTCCCTGACTCCTATGAGCCAATTAGAGAAGTGGGGTCATGGCAGTTATTCTCAGTGATTTCACTGTAACCAACCATGGATGAGAACTCCTGGAGTTTTGCACATATTTACAATCTTTTTAAGGATCCTGTAAGTGAAGAGAAAATGCATATTAAATCTACAGATTAAGCTCTGTTCCTCTGATGGAAAGGCAGCCTATGACTTCTAAATCGCTAAAATCAAAGATTGTAATTTTAATAGACTATTAAAATGGAATAGACCAGAACTGGAATGTGTTGAGAAATGGAATTGTGGTTCTCAATGGCTGCAATAAAGATCATGGGAATTTCATTCACTATTGCTAAAAGTAAATTACTTTCCATCTTCCTTTCGTTTAATGTATTTTTGTATGCTCTATTAAATACAAAGAAAGGTTTGTGTTTCTTTTATCTTAAGATAGAAACCACATGAATATGAGCAAATGTGCATTTTTAGAAGTGGCACTGGCATTGGCATTTCTGTTAAATATACAAATCAAATCACACTGTGGTTATCCTCTTCCCAGGTTTTCTATGCAATGAAATTTATTTTTGTTAAATCTGAAATAAGAGAGATTGCTCTGAAGCTTCACTTAGTAGATTCCACCCAGTACATTCAAGTTTGTACCACCAATTTTTTGTTTTATGTCACCTTGAAACTGTAAAGCCTCATTTATCTCATTCTCCTCACTAAGGATCGATTTGAAAGGGTCACATATTTTATAACCTGCTACTCTATAGCTATATGCTTTATATATTTCCCTTGGATGCCTTTCAGTTACTTTCAGGTCCCATATTGTTTCAGGTGACTAAATGTAAATGAAGGAAGAAACTATATAGCACAGTACAGACAGACAGACAGGATTTGCCCCCAATAAAAGGCTAAACATTATTCATTATTTCTGAATTACTTTAAATACTTATTAGACAGAAACAAACATTTATCTAAGGCCACAGATTATTGTGATATCAAAACTAAAGTGATTACTTTCAATTTGAAAATCATAAAATAATATTTTATGTTGCAGGTTCACTGCAGAATTAGATATTGTAAATATAAATATATTTGCTTGTCAGTCAATCCTGGATTTTTTACAACATTCAACTTTTGTGGTGAAATGTGCCAAGATACAAGATATATCTTGTAAGCTAGAAAGTTATAGCTTTAGTTTGGCAAGACTCTATCTATAAGATATAAGCAAATAAAGGTTTAAACTTGATTGGACTTTGTATGTCATCTTTGGGCTTGGGCCTAATATCCTTGTCTATTGACTTTGAAACAAATAACTTTGAAGACAGCCTTCCTCCAGAAACAAAATTATTTAAAAAACTGCCAGGTATCAGTTTCAGTATTCATCAGACAGAATGAATTAAGAAGTGGTCAGCAACAAATTTTTGGGACTCTCACTTTGTAACTTGGATTGGATATAGAGTGAGAAGTGTACATAAATCTTCAAAATGTCTTTGTGGTACTTAGGTCTTGGTTCCTAAAAGTCATGGGTATTCCATAGGAGGTATATGGCCATCCTGGAAAGATTATTTTTTTAATTAACTTATCAAAGTATAAGTAAGATAACAGACTAAATAAAATAGGAGTTGAGAAATTATGTTCTCAATATTACCCACCACCAATTTATTATTTTTCCTTGCAATGAATCCCCTGTGGCTTTTACTTTCTTTCTAATATAGTTGGATAATTTTTGGTACCTTTCACAAGTCTCAACTCATTCTTAGTTTTAGATTTTCTGACTGAATTCCTATAGTTTCTGAGATTATTTTGCATTCTTGGTATGTCCTCCTTCTATTTTCTGTACATGCTTCTTTTTTCTACCTAACTTTTTGGGGGGTTTCCCAGTTTTCTTTCTACTGGGGATTATTAATTATTGAGCCTTCAGTATCTCATTTTGTAGAATTTTCCATTTTTCTTGAATACTTTTCTCCTTAAGGAACCAAAGCCATTAAATCCAACCTATCTTTCTTGAGTTCATTAACATCTGTTTTTCTAAAGTAGAAAATGCTCTTCTGACTTTCTCAGTGGCTTGGGATATCACTAATTTAATGATAACATGATTATTTTCCCAAGGTGCTAGTTATCTTTGCTTCTTCAGCCAATTCCTCCTTGCTTAGGAGGATTCAGTCCAGACCTTATGGTTCATTCTTCTACCTTTTGCAAATGAAATTGTCAGTAGAGGTCAACAATGTATTGAACCTCTGACTGACAGAATTAGATTGCAGAAGATGTCAGGATAATTGAAATCCTCCAATATCACTATTGTATTCCTCTTTGAAAGGCTGATCCTGTGATACAAAAAGGCCTCACCCATATTTTCTACCTGCCCAAGTAGTTTATAATAAACTCCCACTATGCTATGCACAAAAATAGTTACCATTATCATCTGCCTAATTATAGAGTAGCACAATTTTCCTAAAAATATGCTTGACAATGTAAATGAAGGCTACATTCTGTGTTCTTTATCACCTACTCAAAGGAAATAACTACTGTTTCTTCTGCATATTGAAAAAAAATTGTTGAGTAGAAGAACATATAACCAAAAGGAAATCAAGGAGCCCCAAAATTATTTATTTTGAATCTCCAAGAAGTGGAAAGCTAAAAACAAAAAACAAAGACTTGGTCAAGAACACACTGAGGTTGCAAATATAGCAAGAGCAAGAATATGTGAAGCATAAAACCTGATGCTAGAGGTACACTGTTTAAATCCTCCTCCTGCCAAGTGGACACACCTAAAATTTTCCTTGCTGTTCCAAAAATGAGGTGGTAGGTTTGCTTGCAGGTCAGTTCTTTGGTGCTTATTTGCAGGGCAAGATTCTGAACTGGATGGGTCTTCCACATTTCTTGCTAGCTGTGTTGGCTAAAAAAGGAATCAGTGCTGGCTGAGGAAGGACTTGAGATATTCATTGTTTGCTGAATATGCAGGTGCAGTACCCAGTGGGAACTAATCTGCCAAAGTCTTGGAG
>JANHZU010006914.1:32177-42231 GCA_032468055.1 Acrochordus granulatus | reverse complement strand
ATTGGAAACATTTAGGAATTCCAGACTGTATTAGATGACATTTCGTTTTGCAAAATTTCATCAAAACAAAAGCTGCCAAATATCAATATCCTTATTTAGCATCATGTCTTTCCTGCTTGTTCTGTACCAAAAATTAAGATACCTGACTTTTTGTAATTGGGTGATACACAAAATATTTTATCCTTGATATGTTTTTGTTAAAAATTCACATCATTATATTGTAAGAAATTATATCTACATTAACCATTGTCTATGAAATGTAGCACCATTTTCCTTCTGGAACTATTCAGTCCATTAACAAACATTTCTTTTTGTATGCATCTCATCAAAACAACAAAATTAGGCTTGTAATTTAAGCAATTACAAAACAGTTTTTGAGAGCAGTAAGCTGGGCAAACACATTCCTTTGCGATATCTGTTATGTCTCTTCCTTCTTTAAGAGTGAAGGGAAGTTAACCTCAATTATTTCTTATTCATAATGTAAAAATAATTCGAAATGAATTGCTCTGCTAGAGTATGTGTTTTCTTTTCCAATGTAACTGCCAGAATTCTGAACTCTTTCTGACATCTTTTAAAAGATTGTTGTCAACCTGACAACACCTTGATGTATTCTTCATTTAATTATAAAGTTGTTTTCATTCTACAGGCACTTAGTTATTTCATCTCTCAACCTCAAGCTAATAAATGTCATCATCTCTGTGTCTTTGGTATAGTTAGCTTATGTTCAGTAGTAGATTTATTATAATTATTCATAAAAAAACATTTTTTCCTAAACAAAAAATAAATTGTCCCTTTTGTTCTGCTTCTAAAAGTCATAATTTTAGGTGACACATTATCACTGGATGTCCTTTTTTTCTTGTGTTTGTTTTAATAATTCTGCTTTTTGCTTTTTCTTCTTTTTAAAATATGAAATGCGTATTCTTCTGGGATATAATAATAAATGTTACTGTACCAGAACACTAATTGGGAAGGGAATGACCCTTAGTGACAAGAATTCTCAGTATTTCATTGTTTACTCTGCAGGGAAATCAGAGTAAGCTAGCTTGAAGAAGACATTCATAGCATTCATAGCATCTTCTCGAGTGTATGGACCACTTCCACAAATCTCAGAGAGATATTGGGGAAAATTGTATGAGTTCAGTTCCATACATCTGGAGGTTGCAAGGATGAGAAGAAATGTACTGATTACTTATAGAATCATAACATATAACTCATTATATATAACACATCAGATTGTAATCAGATACTTGACCAATTTTTGCATCGATGATCAAATACCATAGTAAAATAATACAAAGCTTTGAAGGGCAGACTTCCATTTTGACAACAGTTGGTTCAAGCATCCCTTCAAAATTTCTTCATAAGTGCCTCCCACTTCTAAAAGTAAAAGCTGTCATGTTGCTTCACTTCTCTGACCTTCGTGTTTCATATTTTCAGAAGATGGAAAAAGTCATCTCCTGACAACTGGAGTTAATGGACAAGAGCAACAAAGGTATCTAGTTGTGGTGAAATCAAGTTGCTACTTTACTTTGATGAAGGGAACTGTATCACCTCCTTAACTCAGAATATCTCATCAAGGTGAAGTATAGCCACCAAACAGAAAGCTAGAAATCAAGGCTTGTTACCTGTGCATTCACTGTATGCTTCAGTTCTGGGATACTTTTGAGCTCAAAAAATGATGTACATAAGTTGAATGCACAATTGGATATGGTAGGAAAAGTACCATCCCAAACTGCATATATTAGATAAAACTGTATTTGAAAATACATTTTTCAATTTTTTAAAAAAGTCAAAATACTATGAAGATCTTATATAATGAGTAAGGTTCAAGAACAGGCCAAATTGAAATAAACTGCATATACCATAGGCTGGATATTTCTTTCCTAATCTAACATATTATTTAGAAATAGGATTCTTTGCTTTCTGCATTTTTGGAATTGTGTATTCTACAATCCACCAAAGCCTAGAATCCTTTCTGAGCTTCCGCTGAAGAGCCACAATAGAAAAAAGTCTCTAGAACACAAATGATACTTAGACAATTCTTCCTCATCCCCATAGGTCTTTTTCAGTATAAAATGACTAAAAAACTGTCCATGAAAAAGAGACTGTCCCAAATGGTTTGCTTTCATGGTGGTTTAGACATCTTCAGAAACAAGCAACTTTTCAGAAGAATGCCAAAAATGAGGTAACTTACTTCCAAGTTCAAGATGATACCAAATATAGCTCATAAGCAGACTAAAGTGGATGATAAAAGGCAAAACATATGCAGTTTTAGGAAATGTACAGCCCAGAAAGAGGAGAAAGAACACATATTGACTCATGTGTCAAGTACCTAAACTTCAATATTTCAATGTTGAAAGACAAACTGAGGTAGATAGTGCCTTTGCTGATGCAATACAATTGGCCAGTCAGGTACAAGCATAGCAACTGCATTTGCACAACATGAAAAATTTGAATAGTGCTATTCTTGATTAAGATTTGGGCCATAGTATATATATTCAACCCATTAATTAATTTATAATTCAATGTGTCATTAAAACTTAGAAAATTTTAGGCATGTTGAGAGAATGTATTCATCCTCCCTCCCCAAGAAAGACATTTGTGAATAATGCTGCTAAAAGCATGAAGATTAACAGAAACTATTATTGAAATTCCTCAAGAAGAGGGAGACAACCAGGAATTACTTAAGCGCAAGTAGGTCACTCCAGAATGCATTTTCATTTATAAGCCCAAAGGATCTACACATTCCACTCCATGAAATTAAATCAAACTACTTGAAAGCCTTATTCATTACATTTCTTGCTTTAATTTGAATACACAGGCAAGTAGTTTCACTCAGCTTAGGTAAATATATACATGTTTATCACAATCTAGAGTGGTTTTTCCAAATACAGAAATTGCTTCATTCTGCCACAGGTCATTCCATAAACCTGGTACTGTAATTTATACTTCCATGTGAAAAAGAAACTGACAAATATTATTAGAGAAACTTGAAAGATGGCAATATATATCCATATAAAAGTTCAAAAATACATTTTCAAAAAATAACTAAGGACGATCAGTCTTTTTGGGTGGTTCAATAGATGTCTCATTTCCTAAAACACTCATGACATTTTTTTCTGTTTCTTCATTCATTATATGGTTTTCTACTCTTTCAATTGTAGGTTGTTTTTTTTTTTTTGTAATATCTTCAATTTTCCATCCAGTAAAACTTCATAGATCATCACAGAGAAAAAAATCTACCTATGCAATTGCTAAGAGCGGACCTCGACCATCCACCCGCCCAGCCAGCCTTTGCCTGCCATTGCCACCACTGCCCTCAGTACCCTGGCCACTCTCAAAACACATCACAGAGTGGAGGATGAGTGTCTGGATCTCTTCCTCCACAGCTTTACAAGTAGGCTTTGGCATCTCTTTTGTATCAAGATGGTGCCGCAGATGGTAGCTCAGTGAAGTGAGCTCTCACAATTTGTTGCAATTCTTTGTGGACTACATATTTCAGAAAAAAAATTCCTGGACATTTAGTAAAAATTGCAAACATAGGTTTTTACATAGCAAAATAAAAGAGAGATGTGGTGAAGGAATCAGATTTCAATTACCTTCAATTTATGAAACAGCATTAAATCATCTGCCAAAACAGAACTACGCAGGAGGCTCTGTAATGTCAATGTGCTGAAGGTCAATCAAGCTTTATTGCCCAACATCTCTCTGTTCATTCTGCTATATGAAAACCTCTTCTCCATTCTTTCTCCCATAGCCCCTCCCTTCTGTTAGAAACTTAACACCCTGTTTAAACTGCTTGTGTGTAATTGTACTATGTTATCTTATCTTCCCCATCCCCTTTTTTAGAAATTTACATATTTCCTGACCATTCTTTTTCATTTTAGATGGATTGAAAAAGCCTTCTGGATAGAAGCTGAAACGTTTCCAATAACATCTTGTAATTCAAGTCCAGTCACCTTAAGAAACTTTGAAAAAGTTTTTTTTTTGCAATTTTTACTACTTATCATGACTTGGATTAATGAGAATATTCATAGGCATTCCTGGACATGAGAAGGCACACTTTACTGTTGAACAGCTAACTTCATTTATTGTTAATATATTATTTTATTTACTACTGTGTTGTAAGTATGTTGAGAGTTGCTGTCGTGGAGCCAAATTCCTTATGCTTGACCAATAAAGTAACTGAACATGAATCTGGATCTGACACTGACTTAACAGCACATAATTAGTCATAATAAATGTCAGCCTTTGCTAAAAATAAAATAATTAGCTTAGAATATGCAAAGCAGTTCACTTTATCTGTACAAGTCAGAAAGAAGGTGGACAGTTTTTGTTGTGACAGTTGAGAACTCTTTTAATGAAGTTCTATAGTCCTTCTGCTCTTCCACTGTCCAAACTCACCTCTCTTGATCACTTGGCATC
This sequence comes from Acrochordus granulatus, assembly GCA_032468055.1. Lineage (NCBI taxonomy): Eukaryota > Metazoa > Chordata > Lepidosauria > Squamata > Acrochordidae > Acrochordus > Acrochordus granulatus. Next base: position 37,806 of record JANHZU010006914.1, on the reverse strand, counting down.
CTCAACTTTGCTCTTTAATTCCTGCCCTTATTGCTTCTTATTAACCCATCTCCCTTTAAGTTTTTGATGAGGAAAAAATATTCAGGCAACAGAAATATAACTGCGACAATCAGTGATAATTATGGACCTGCCAACACAAGTGAGAAAATCTCTTGACTGCTGGTTTCTTTCTGGGAGCTTGAAATGCTCAACCTTCTTCTGTGTTCCTCTCCTCTTCACAGCCCCAGAAGCAAAGACCTGAAAGACATTAGGACAGCGTTTCTTAATTTTTTTGTTCCAGGATTCCTTCTCATTTTTAAAAATATAGGAGAATCTCAAAATAACTTTATTTCTATGTGTTATATTATCGATATGTACTGTATTAAAATTAATTTGTAGAATATTTCATAGATCCCAGAGAAGGTCTTGAGGGACCCCCAAGAGTCCTCAAAGCACACTTTAAGAAACTCTACATAAGGAGATCTAACTGGAACAAAACATCAGAAGGATCTGAAAAGAAAAAAGGAAAAGCATTGATGAAGAGAAGGAATGCTGATGAGAATGATTTTAATTTATATTTACAGGGATGAAAGTAGCCATTGTTTATATTCTATTTCTAGCTTGAATTGTTTGAATCATTGCTAATTGTAGAAATAATTGGTTTTAAGGATTTCACAAGCAAAATCCATACAAAAATGATTGAATGCCTCTGTGAAAAAGCTTTGTCCCTCAACAAAACCATGCCAGATATTTTTTATTTGTCTTCTTATATGTCTAATACCCATCCATGCCATCGTTAACCAGCCTGATCTTTGGTTTCAAGTTTGCAAAGAATTCTGATTTTGATCAAGGTGCTTTGCTTTTGGCAAGGCAATGTTTTTACTGAGATTTTGTTGAGAGGCTGGTGCATGATGAAGCAGGCTATCTCTAGCAAAGAAAATATTAAAGATTGAAGGCTGTGTGTAGAAAGAGATTTAAGGGATCAGAACAAAGGATGAGGTTTTACTGTCGCAAAATTGAGTAGAAAAAGAAGAGGGAGCTTGAATTATCTGTTGAAGGTTTGTAGAATTAAAGTAAAAAAGAGCATGTAGGTTATTGTGACTTTATGAAATCTTCAGTCCCAGTTCTCAACTCTAGAATCTGTGAAGTGTGATATTAATTCATTGTCACAAAATTATCTTCACAGTCTCTGTTACCATTTTTTTCCAGGTATTGCTACACTCAAATCTGATAATGAAGGGATACAGAGAATTGGATTATGGTCTCTAACGTTTAGGTTACTGCGAAGAACCTTTTTAACTAAGATTAAATTGAAACTTACATTTGCTGGATTGATATTACCGAAGTGTTTTATGACTTAGATATGGATCTTGAAACTTAAATCTAACAGCTCTTGCATTTGTTTTTTCCTGCTTAGGTTTATGTTAGTGAACAAAATACATAAAATGATAGTCAACATTTGAAGACAGTGGGAGGGATAATTAATACAGATAATTTCATTGTTGCCTGGCTGTTCACAAACTACACTTTAGTGACAACTTTTAAAAGGGCTTTTTTCACAGTTTGTGCTTTGTGAAGTCACATGGCCTGGAACTGTAAATTATGCATCTCGTTCCTAAGTAACCTTGTGAGATGCTAAAATTTTGTCTAGAAAGGTCACAGATGCAGTGAAGTGGTAATAAAAATTCTACTCCTTCATGAATCAGTCATCGGGTGTAAGGCAGGAGGCTGATCTGATGTTATGATGCACAAAACAAAATGTTGGAAGGTGCTTTATGCAAATTTAGTATATTTGTCCATCTGGTTTTGTTATGTATTTTGGCTCAAAGCAGTTTCCAAAGAACCTGAAAATAGAAGAGGCCTTTCAGTCGTTTTCTGCCTGATCCTTTTAACTGAAGATACCAAAAACTGAGACTGAACTCCTTTGCTCTGGAGATGGGGGAAATGGTTTAGATCCCATTTGGATGCAAATCTGAACAAAAGCTTATTATGGAACCTGAATAAAAAGTATTTGAAACTCACACTTTGCTGATGTTTGCCATTTAAGTCACATCTCTTGAAAAGATATGTATATTGGGGGAAGGGTTACACGATCATAACTCCTTTGTGAAAATCATAAAGAAAAATGTATTATGTTAAGGAAAGCAATTTCTGAAATTTGTTCATGTTAGGCAAAAATGCAAACAAGAATTGAGTACATCTGGGGATGCGTGCATCAAAGTACAGAAATATATATTAGTATGAACATTTAAAAAAATGTGTATCATTGACAAATGAAACTTGACAGATGACCAAATGAGAAATGAAGAGAAGCCTCTTTAGGCCTCTGCAATGCTCTTAAAAGGTGCTATGCAAGAGGGCAAATGAAGCCCTTGTCCATGACCCATTTAAGTAGTCAACCTGTTTCCCAAGGTAGTATAGCATGCTCACAGAGGTAGCAGAATTCTGGAAAATGATGCAGCTGTTTTAATAAGTCAAAAACTGCTGCCATGTTTGTACCCCTACAGGTTCCAAAGCATTGTCACAACACTGGTATTAATATCTACCCACCCCATTCTGCATCAAAGAAGATGTTCTATCACTAAGCCAAATACCTAGGATCTTCTTGGGATGTGCTAGGATGCCTAACACACCTCTACATTTAGAGGTGTTACCATTTCCTAGCTACACTGCAGGGATACAGTTATGCAGATAGGAGTTTAAAGGTAAAGGTTTCCCTTGCTGCTCATGGCCAATTCTAGGGGATAATGCTCATCTCTGTTTCACAGCTGAAGAGCCAGGATTTATCTGAAGACACTTACGTGGTCATGTGGCCAACATGACTGTTTGCTGAGGCACATGGATGCTGTTATCTTCCCAAGGTGGTACCTATTTTCTACTTGCACTTACTTAAGCTCCTGTCTACCTAACAACTGTCAACCTAGCAATTCAAAAGCATATAAAAATGCAAGTAGAAAATAGGTACCACCTCGGTGGGAAGATAACAGTGTCCATGTGCCTCAGCACATGTGTCCTACACTTGGTCTTTATGGAAACTGCATTTGGTGTAAAATGCATGAGTCAAGTTGTTGAAGCTCTTGTGGCTGTGTTGCACTGTGTTTCAACGAATGCACTAGCTGCCAATTAGTTCCCAGATTAAGTTTAAGGTTTTGCTATTCTCTTTCAGACCCAAAACCAAAAATGGCATGTGGAAATTCTTCCAAGCTGAATTTTTTATTTTTTCACATTTAAAGACAAAATCTTGCCAGAATGAGGACTCTACTATCTGCATCTACAATATACTGTGTGAACTATTAGGAAGGGACTGTCATCACCTATTTCTCTCATGCATAATATCCAGACTGAATTGCCTCTTACTCCTCTGGAATATACTCCTCTTCCTCTTGGGGATCCTCCTCCTACTTTATTCCATCACATTCTGTAGGGTTGAAAGAAAAAGAGAAAAACAAAAGTAATTTTAATCTACTGCTTTAATGTCTCTTTGTGCTTATAAGAATTTCCTTCTGAGTTCCAAAACCCCTGACCTTGGGTTATATCTAACAGTCCTCCTGGGGGTTGCTCCTCTTATAATGACTCAAGGCTGATCCCCCTCTTCACACATGGTTCAGTCCTTGTTTCCCCCGCACATTCTCACATATAAAGTCAGTTTGGTATAGTGATTAGGGCATCAGGCTAGAAACTGGGAGACTGTGAGTTCTAGTCCCACCTTAGGCACAGATCCAGCTGGGCCAGCCACTCTCTCTCAGCCCTAGGAAGAAGGCAAGGACACACCACTTCTGAAATTTTGCCGTGAAAATTACAGGACTTGCACAGGCAATTGCCAGGAGTCATCACTGACTCAAAGAATACACTCACTCTAAATAACTTGGGACCAGGATTCCAGACTGTCAGCCTTGTGAGTTAGTCAGACAAGAAGCATGCCCAGAAGTTCAAAGTCAAACTTTATATAAGGTTACATTAAAGGAATCTTGCCAATTCGAAGGTACATCTTGCCCCCCTCACCAAGAAATTAGGGAGGGTCCCTTCTGAGATGTTTGCCTTACCCACATTCCTTCTGTGGACTCACATTCCATTTTTCTGACTGTTGTGAGGTTTGCAGCTCATCAGTCTATCTTCCAAGGTCATTCCTACTTACCATTACACAGATAAACCATTTTCCCCATTTCAGGCCTGGATAGTCACCAAGATCATCAAAGATGACTTATACCATGTGCCCCTTTGGTACAAGAAGATTCCTCAATTTCAAAACTTGTTCTGCATTTGGCAGGGTGGGGTTTATTTTGGTTTTCTTTGGGTTTTTTTTTTTGCTACTCTTCAAGAAATGCTTACATGCCATAACATTCAGAAGTTTTGCATTGTTAACTTTAAAAACTATTATTATGCTCAGTAGTTGAACATAGAAATATATTGAACAATATGTTACCCATCTCCTTTGACCATTATGAGACAGGGAGATAAAATGTCATCTACTTTATTCTGACTTGATAAATATTTAGCCTCTACCACAATGAAAGAAAGTTTGTAAGATGAAGCCAACCAGACTGAAATTGTTTTATCTAATTGGATTGTCAGCTATTTTAAATGCAGAGAACATTCTCTTTGTTTCTTGAGGGAGAGGAGGAAACAGGAAAAATAAAAGCAAATTAATCACAACCATTGGATTTATAAGCATAAAAAACAACCCCCATATCATCCAAGATAAGGATTTTATTTCGGAAATGATGACATTAGTTTGGCTTATGCTTCTGTGCAACTGTGCACAGGTGTCAACATACCTATGCAGTGCAGGGTTTTTTTGGGGGGGGGGGTAAATGGTTGCAATGAGGTTGCAAATGGTCACAGACAGTTGGATGAGGACACCTCCCAAATCTCAAGTGCGCCTTATTTGGAGGTGCACATCATGCGTGCTGATTGGTTGATTCCTGCTGGGAAGTGGGTGGAAGGTAACTTTGTTGTTTGAGTACCCCCTAGCAAGAACATTCACTTTCACAGGAGTATGAATGGGACAGTTGTGCAACTATCTCTGAATGTCAGGAGTGTATGGTCACATATGCGTATGTGACTCTTCCTGGTCATCATGCATAGTAACACAAAACTGGGGATATTTCATGTCCCTCTATTTCTAGGGATTGTTGATTTTAATATTCCTGCAAAAAACTTCATAAGCAAGGAGAGCCACTGCCCTTCTTTTTGCATCCTAGTTATCAGGCAAAACTTAACACTTAGCTATTACCTCTTCTAAGAAGCAACAGAGATTAGATATAGCAAGCAAAAGAAATAAATTTGCAGTGAGCTTAGTAGAGGTTTTTCTAGGATGGTGCAGAACATTAAGTAAAATGTTATGTTGGATAAGATAGCTGAGAGATGATTGATTAGAAGGATAAGAGTGGGAAGAAAATGGCTTTGAAAAAAAAAGAGTAAAACAAGAATTATTTTGCTGCAACAGTTTCATCCAATGCTATTGCTGGAGAGTAAGACATTGGCCTCCCCCCAGTGAGGCACCATCTTGCTGTGGTTGGGAGGCTTGTGTGCTCTGAACAAGATGAGAGCTCTGCCAGAGGTTCAACCATACTGAGGAGCCAGACAAAGAGTGTCTCCCACCTATAAAAATATGAGAAGTAAATTACAGAAATCCATACTGGCTCGGTCG
>JANHZU010006913.1:29545-40720 GCA_032468055.1 Acrochordus granulatus | reverse complement strand
AAGACTCCGGGAGGCAGTGCAAGACAAGGGGGCCTGGCGTAATGCAGTCCATGGGGTCACGAAGAGTCGGACACGACAGCACGACTGACCAACAACAAGAATGTATAAACAGGGTTTATCTGCCCCTGAACTATGCCTAGCTTTCTTATCAAGAAGATAGTGGATAATACATATTTTGCTTCTCAATTCCTCTTTAACCATCATTTCCTTGTTTTTCAGAGTTCGTAAAACACAAGTTTTCAAAAAGTTGGACATTGGAGAGACAGTCCACTAGGTAGGTTTGTTAAAGATTCATGGGCCACACTGTCATGACTTCTTGTTTTTAATTATTTATTTGGATGATGTGTTTCTTTACCCAAAGGACCCTGCTCTCTATCGCAATCATGTTCACGTATTTCTTCAATGTCTTCATGACAATTTCTACATTAATCTGAAAAAAATCTGATCTTTTCAAAGAAATTCTGACATTTCCAACTAAAATACATTATACTGTATTTTGTCCTGGGAGTTTCCCAGTGTTGTGGATATATAGCAATTCTTGGGCTTTCCTAGTTTTGACTGTAAATGTATTCCTGACTTTGTAGTTCTAGTCACTAGTTGGTTTAGCTTATCAAAAAGGATATATACCCCCTTTTGGTGTGATTCCAAAGCTCAACAAATCTTTGATCAGCTTAACCAAGTCTTTACTTCTCAGACAATCCTTCATTATTCCAATCCTACCTTCTCCTTTATTGTACAGGTTAGTATTTCCAACCACCTTGGAACCATAGTTTTGAACCACTCTGGAATGTCTAGGTAGCATTCTTCTCTGTGCATTCCATTCCTGTTAGCATTCGCCAGCCGAACCCTGAATAAATATGACCTAAAACATGCTCTATTTTCTGTAAAGTTTCTAAAACTAGATAAAGAAAAGCCAGATAAACACACAAGTTAGTTCAATCAATTTCTTCATTGATTTATTGAAGAAAATGATCCAAAGCTACATATTTCTGTGTGGAAAAAGTATGAAAATCTTTATTTTCAGTAACTAGCTGCCCCCTTGGGCAGCAATAATTGCCACTAAACATTTCCAGTAATTGCTGGTCAGTCCTGAATATGGCTTTGGAGGAGTTTTAATCCATTCCACCTTACAAAGCAGCTTCAATTCAGGGTTAGTGGGCTTTTTCACATGAACTTCATGTCCTTCCATGACAAATTTCCTGAAGAATTTGTGGTACAATTCAGAATTCATAATCTCATCATGGACCATCCTTCTATCATAATCCAGAGACAGCAGAGGAGGCCCATGATGCTGCTGGCCATGTTTCACAGAAGGGATAAGGTTTTTATATTGGAAAGCAATCTTTGCCTTTTGCCAAACATAACACTTTTCATTCAAACAAAATGTTCTATTTTGGTCTCATCTGTCTCCAAAACATGCTTCTACTAGAACATACTTATCTCTGGACTCTTTTCCTTCTCCTATTTTGTTTTGATAAAGACTTCATGATGAAGTCGAAAGCTCAACAATAACATCAAAAATTAAAGTCAGGATGACAAGATTTATAAGCCTCCAGGTATGTTTTATTACCTGGAATCCTGAAGATTTTTTTTTTGCATCGTTTTCCAGCATTTTGCAATTGTTTGCCACAAGAGAATGGTGAGTCTGCATGCCCTTTTAAGATCTCATGGGCCTGTGACTATTTTACTCTGATCATTTCTCTTTGTCATGAATGCCCCTGCATTGGAGTTGAATGAAATGAAGAGCAATGGGGGATGATGATAAGTTTATTTTACATATATGTACTCTTTTCGTTCTCTGATTTTGTTTCAATAAAGACTGCAATAAAGTTGAAAGCTCAACAATAACATCAAAAATTAAAGTCTAGATGACAAGATTCATAAATCTCTAGATATTCTTTTACTAGCCTTCTGGCTTATCTATGTGTCTTTTGCAAACTGAAGCAACAATGTTCTTTTTAAGAGTAGTGGCTTTCCTCTTGCAACCCTGCCATGCACACCATCGCTGTTTAATGTTCTCCTGATTATGGTCTCATGAACACTGACATTTGCTAATGCAAGAGAAGTCTTTAGTTCCTTAGACATTATCCTGGGCTTCTTTGAGATCTCCTGGAAATTAATTAATTAATTGGATTTATATGCCACCAAAATCAGAAGACTCTTGGTGGCTTACAATAAAACTAGGTATTACACTTGGTACTTGGTGGGATCTTAGTTTGTCAACCACTGAGGTTTTATTAGTATTGAAATATGTTTACTAGTCTGCCTGGCAATGGATTGGTAGAGTTCAAACTCTTTGAAAATAGTTTTGTACCCTTTTCCAAACTGGTGAGCATCAACTGTTTTTCAGGTCCTCAGAAATCTACTTTCTTTGAGCCATGTTACACTGGCATATACCTGTCTTGTGAAGATCAGACTTTGACAGTGAATACCCAGAATTCTGTTCTTTAAATAAGGCAATAAGATGGTCTACTTCATTCTTTGCTATAGCTTTTCTTCCACTGAGGAAACAGCCTGTTTATCTGTATTCTCAAAAATTACAAGTTCCAAACTCCTGATTTAGGTTGTAGGCTACACTGCATGGTATGCTTCTAGCAGATCCAATTTAACTACTGGAGGTTAAAATCCATCTCTTTGATTAATTACCCACACTCTGATGAGGAATGTCATGTTGAAGCAATACCTTTGTTGTTGCAGCCAAAGAGAAGCTTTCAGCAATGAAGATTGAGGGAGAGAAAGAGTATGCACCATCCATTTCTGCTATTCTGCACCTGGAGAAACAGGGGCTTTCTACTATGGAGAAAGAGGTAGTGAAAACAACTATCATTCCTACTATTCTACATCAGTGAGGAGGAGGAGTTTCTGATTTTTCTAGACACCCAGAGGGGGAGGAAGTGTAATAAAGAGGATGATGATTTAATTACATGATTATATGAACAACCAATGGCTATCCAACAAAATGGCTGAGAAACTTAAAACAAGGTGACCATTAGACAGTGAGACAGGAGGGAAAAAAACAACACTGGATTTAAGCTGTAATGTATAAAAAGAGAGAACTATATTCTTACATAGACACAGAGCAGTCACCTACCTTAAATGGCTTTATTCCAGTACTCATTAACAATTATCTAGTTGTGGCAACTTGACTATTTAGGTAGTTTCTGTCTTTAGGAGACTGATAATCACAAATAAGAGGAAACATAATACATTAGCAATGTGAGGCTACAGGTAAATATTGTGGAATGACTACAATTGGTAAAATTTTATAGCCAGAGAGCCTCTGGAAAAATATTTTCTAGTGAGTTAATATTTTTAAAATTATCTTGGGCTGCGATAGCTCAGCAGTTAAGATGCTGGGCCTGTCAGTTGGAAAGCTGACAGCCCAGGTTCGAGACCTGAAAGTTGGTGACGGAGTGAGCTCCCATCCTCACCCCAGCTCCTGAAAACCTAGCAGTTCGAAAGCATGCAAATGAGAGTAAATAGGTTCCACTTCAGTGGGACAGTAACAGCAGTTTGTGACATAATGCTGGCCACATGACCACAGAAATGTCTTTAGACAAGTGGCATTTGTGGCTAAGATGGGACTAGAACTCACGACCTCCCAGTTTCTACCCTGTTGCCATAACTACTACTTCTGCCAAGACTTCAATTTCTTTGCCCTACATAGATCTTTGCAGTTCTTCCAGTTCTGCTAATGTGAATAGTTTATTCTGTATTATAAATTATTGCTGATCTCCTAGCCTCTGATTCTGGATGCTGTTCTTTCCAGAACTAGTGCATTCTATTCAGAGGGCTCATCATATTATTTATGAGAGAGATACTCTTTATTTGGCTCTTGATTTGACACCTCTGATGAGTTTTGTCTAGTATGGTTGAACTTCTAGCATAGCTCTCCCCTTCTGCAGAGCACATAACCCCTACAACTATGTCAAGGTAGTGCCTCACTGGGGGATTATTATGCTTCACTGCACAGTCAGCCAGATGTTTAGACTGGATTTGGCATTTTTGTCCACCTATCAAGTCCTTCCCAAAGATCTGGGATAGGCAGATGTTATTCTTTGATGTTGTTAAACGTATCTTTGCAAGTTGTAAGCTGTTCCAAGTAAAGCTGCCTTTTGCAATTGACTGATGGTGATTTTGTTCATGCTGATCACATTGAAGCGGTGCTCCAGTTGTTCTGGAATTGCACCCAAGGTGCCTATTGCTTCTAGTATTAACTTTGCTCCCTTTTGCCACAGTTGTTATTTTTCTATTTGCAGGTCTTTGTATTTTGTTATGTTCTGCAGTTCTTTCTCTTTTCTTCTGCTGTCTCTAGGTACAGCCATGTCCACTATCCAGACTTTTTTATCTTTCTTATTAACAACTATTTAAGTCTGGAGTACTACATGGCAAGTGTCTATCTGTTTGACTTCTAAAGTCCCAGAGTACTTTAGCTTTTTCATCTTCTATTACTTTCTCTGTTTTATGATCCTACCAGTTCTTGTTTGCAGACAAATGGTAATTCTTGCAGATCTTTCAATGTACCATTGTTGCTACTTTAATCATGCCATAGTTTAAAGTCTATCCGTGTGTTCTTCTTACAGCAGCTCACCAGGGGGTTTCTTCAACTTTTTTGCAGAGGTGGCATTTGCTGTCATTGTCTTCTCAATATTAGCCTTGTATTCATTTGTCTTAAAGCCTCATCTTGTGCATCCAGAATTAGTCCCTCTGTCTCTTGCTTTAATTTTCCTGCTCTTAGTTACTGCTATGTTCCGTTATTATCTCCTTTGCTTTCTATTTTTAATGTACTGGCCATGTAATGCTTTCCTTTGCTGTGTCTCTTTTCTATTCTTCATTTTGTCTTTCTTGTATGCAGTTTTGTCTCTCCAGTCCTCAGTATGCCTTCTTGATATACTAATTTCAGTGCATCTTCTTCACTGCCCTTCAGATATTCTTCCAATGCCCTTTTCTCTTCCAACTGGCTGGTGTAATTGCAACATTCCATATCCACCTATTTTCCTTGGTAAATAATCTGCCAATCACTGAATGGATGAAGGGCATAATTGTTAATTTTTCTTTTGGTGTTCTCATCCATGGCTTTAGTTCTGCTTGAGTCCAGTCCACTATTACAGTTGTATATCTGATGACTGGAACTGCCCAGGTGTTAATTGCCTTGATAATATTTCCTTACTGAGTTTGGAATTTAAGATCATCTTCACTCTCATGATGTATGCAATTCTGAACTTATTCTTGACTTCAGAGTGCTCGATACTGTCAACTTGAAGGATGCCCAGGTATTTGTAGTGAATGTCTTCATCAAGACTCTTGATATTATTTCCATAGGGCATCTTTATTCCTTCAGTTGTCACTATTTTTCCCATGTTGATGGTGAGGGTGACACATTTGTCCAGTCCAAACTCCACTGCAACGTCTTGACTGTATATTTGGACAGTGTTGAGCAGCAATTCTATTTCAGGTGGTGTTTGATCATACAGCTTCCGATTGTCCATGCAAAGGAGATGGGATAACTTGGCAGATGTTTTTGATGTTTAATAGCCATGGCCTGACTTGTTCAGTACAGTTGACAGAAGAATCAGTGCAATGACAAACAGTAGTGGTGGTAGTGAGCTTCCATGACAGATTCCTTTCTTAATATTAACCTCTCCCAGTCTATAACAATTGACCAGCAACCATGTCTTCCACTGTGCCATCAATCTTTGCACAAAGCTTCTGATGTTTCTACTGACTCCTGCCATTTCTAAGGACTTGATTATCCAATCATGGCAGGGAGTTGAATGACTTCTTATCATCAATTCATGTGATATGCAAGTTAGTCTTTCTTCTCTTGAAGTTTTCAGAGTCATCTTGTCATTTAGGAGTTGATCTTTTGTTCCTCTGCTGCTTGGGCAGTTTCCTTTCTGTTCAGGTGGAAAGATGCTTTCAATTAGATGCTTTGGACTGCATCAGTTACTACATCAGTTAGCAATTTGAAAGTTAATTGTTAGCAGGTGATTAGCGTGTAGTTGCCTGGTGCTGCTCCTTTTGCTGGATTTTTCATTGTCAGAGATATTAGCCACTCTTCAATTTTACCTCCTTGTAGCAATCTTGTTAAAGTGCTTGGCAATGAGTGGGTGTAGATCAGTCAGAAGTTTCTGCCAAAAACCACGCAGTTCATCTTCACCTGTGCTAACCAATTTTTGATCTTCTTTACCCTTTTTTCCACCATTTCTGCTCTTATTATTAGTCTTTAATTTCAGCTTTTTTATTCTTATCCATCTCATTTAGCCAAGTTACATTCTTGTTGTATTTCTTTGGGTTGTCCCATAGTTGCATCCAGAACTGCACTGCTTCATCTTTGTCAGATGTTGATTGGTTCAACTTATTCTCTCCACTGATGAATTGGTAGAAATGTTAATAATTTGATTGAAATTGGAGATTCTGCCTAATACTATGCAATTCAAGCTTCATATCTGCTGATCTTCTTGACTCTAGTTGTTATCTGCTGCTTTATTATTTCCATTGCTTCCTTAATTTTCCTTGTCTCTAGGTGATATTTCTTGATCAGATATTCTTTAGTCTTCTTGTTCTTCAGCTGCTTTTCTTTCAACTGTTTTAGCTTGCTTGCATCTGCTTGCTGATTTTATTTTCCAGCTTGAACTTCCAATTTGGTGATGCACTGTTTGGTTTTTGCCTTTGTTGATTCTGAATACCAGGTACCCAGTTATAACTGCAGCCATGCTGTATGTTAGTTGGTTTATTTCTTGCAGTGAGCTGGTGCTTATATTTGACATCTTTTAATATTTTTTATATTTGGCATCTTTTAATAGCTTCAGTGCAGGCGATCTTAATTTTGTTGTTTCTGTGCTGCTCTAGATGCTCAATTATTCCTTGTTGCAAATATTTCTTAATTAGGGGGCTCTGTTCTTTCTGAGGACAAGATGGAGAAATGGTGCTTGGTTTGGAAATGAAAATGATTCAATTCCTAAGCTGGTTTCCTTTACTGCTGCCTCTGCCTGGTTTACCTCTATAATCTGAGTTACTTTGGCAAAGTTTTTCTTTTGTCCTTGGGTAGACCTTTTTAGTTCTTTGAATTTTGCTTCTGTGAATATTTTCTTATTATAAATTGATGTTGGTCTGCTAACCTCTGTTCTGTTTTTTCTGTTTCTGGGTATTGTTTTTTCCAGAATTAATGCATTTATTTCAAATATCCTCTTCTTGTTGGATTTGATTTGTAATAAGATTACAAATTAGATTAGATTGTTTTCCACACTTATATATTTGCAATGGATAGACATCTTTTCCTCTACAGCTCCTGGCCCTGGTTGCTCAGTCAACAGTGCTGAGTCTTATAGCTCATTTTTTCAACAGATGTCCAGGAACTCCAACACCTAGCACAGCCCTTGTTGACCTAAGGGACAACAAAGCCATGGGTTTCTCTAATTTATGCCTCACCATATTTTTTATGGGAGAGACAATCTTCACCTGGCTGGATTTGACATTTTTATTCACCTATTAAGTCTTTTCCAAGGATCTGGGATATTAGATTTTTACTTCTCCTTTTGAAAAAACATTTGGTCAACTTAAGGTGGCAAACATACTTCTGCCTCTTACTTTCTCTACAACAACAAACCTGTGAAGTGGGAGGTTCACTGCAGCATTTGTAGCTGCGTCTTGTACCCAGCCACTCCCACCAATGGAGTCTGACATGCTTGGTCTGGTATGCTTGGTGGGAGGGATCCTATTGCTGGGCTCACCGCAGTCCACCTTCACCGTAAAATTAATTTTATGGTGAGGGTGGAGTTGCAGCAAGCCCGCCAGTGGAAGTACTTCCAACCTCGGCCCTCCACAACAGTTCCAGTTTCCCATGTGACTCCTTGGGAAAATTAACTGCCCACCACTGCCATAGAAGTGCCAAATATTCTCTCCCTTTGGAGACTTCCTGTTAAATGAGTTTACTTATACAGTATACCTAGTTGGAAAATTGGACTGAAGCATTTCACAAGAAGCTGTAAAAGCTGATGGATAAAATATTGGGTTTTTTTTATCCATCTTTTTCTTTGTGAACTCAATTTTGTAAGATCCCAATTCACCATTCAATTTAATTGCCTTAAAAAACTAAACTGTTTTTTCTTGCTTATATCATACCATAAAGCAGTCAACCTTGATAAATGTTACATATTAAAGCCTATACATGGTGAACCAACCTTCCCATCACTGTATTTCCTTCTGATTTAGTCATTAAAATATCAAAATTTTACATTATATCTGAACAGAAAACATGCAGAAATATGTACATATGGTTTTCAATTCATAAAATTATCTATCTTACCTATATGCTAATAAAACTCTGATTCCTATAACCTTCAGCTGGGCAAAACAGTGCACCATAAGGCAAAATCATCCACGAAAATTGTGGATGCAGTACTTTGATTTTTTGAATCAAAGTATTGCATCCACAATTTAGAACCCATGATTCCTGTGGAACTGAAATTTGACAACTTTTATAAAACACTTTATGACATAAATGATCATTAAATAGTTTATGACATAATACAAAATGTCGCAACACATTTCCCAGGCTGTTTGAGTATATAAAAGTTCAACATGAGCTCGGTTCAGAGCAGATACATTTTGTTATATCTCCCTGAATTTTTAAGAACTTTTCAAATATTCTAGGAGCTCTGCTATTGTTGAAGGCATTGAGGAACCTGGTAAGGAAGTATGTCTGAAATGACCTAAGGAGTCAGGGGTTGTCTAGTTTCCCTTAAAATTGAGAAAGAAAAAGATCACAAGGGCAGAAATACTACCAACATCCAATACATAAATAACATCTACTGAATGAAGAAGAGAAATGTCTTGATTGCTCACATACAGTAATAACTGTAACCATCTCTAAATAAACATATGGTTTTTAAATTTGTCATGAATTCTCCAAAGAAAAATAAATCCAATGCTTAGTATTTAGTGCATACATGAGTTCAATGCTAAAAGTAAATTTTTCCAACCCTAGCCCTAACTCAAACCAATCCCCTTAAATTCTTTGGTTAAATTTTTTTACCATGCTTAGAATTTCATTAATATGTTGCTGTCATGCAAACTAATAAAGCAAATAAATTATTTTTGTGATTAACCCCATTTTGTATTGATGGAAGAACATCATCATATTACTTTCAAAATAAGAAATACTTCTATTTAATTAGAAATAAAAAAAATTGATGTCTTATTTCAAGTTTTAAAAAAATACTACCTTATTTTCTTGGCAAACATTCCTTACGTTTATGAGTGTTTTTCTTTTTCCTTTTAGAAAATCAAAATTTTATTATTGAAAACATATAAATATTTGAATAAAAATACTGAAAAGCAACTTCTAAAGGAATGAATCTACTCCATTTTGTTTACCTAATATATATAAAAATCACCTGAGTATTCAAATATTTCATGTTCACTCAGTTTATCAATAAATGTTATACTAAAAGTTATATTGTTGGATGCCACTGTGCTTCTATAGAAAGGCCTTGAGTAAATTGTGCTTGTGGAGGTGCAATAAGATTCATGCTTTATTTAAACCTGCAAGTACCCTATAATTGTTCAATTTTGGGGAGATAGTTTATAACATGCACTAAGTTAACTTTGAGAAAATATTTAATATTTTCAGATGTTCATATTCTTCTGAACTACAGATAGTCCTTGATTTATGACCATAATTGGGACCAGAATTTCCATTGTTAAGCAAGCTGGTTGTTAAGTTGCATCTGATTTTATAACCTTTTTTTGTCACAGTTGTTAAGTGAATCATGCTGTTAAGAGAATCCAGCTTCCCCCATTAATTTTACTTGTCAGAAGACAGCTGGGAAGATAGGCTTGGGATGCTGAAACTGTTATAAATACATGCCAGTTGCCAAGCACCTGAATTTTGATCAGGTGATCATATGTGTGAGGACTGGTCATAAGTCACTTTTTAAACAAATGGTTGAAAATCATGGACTACCTGTTTCTACTGAATGGAAACTGTCACCTGAACAAATTGAGTTAAATTTTACATCAGTATTTTTCTATAGAAAATTAAATTAATATATTGTTTACCTGAGTGGAGTTAGATAGTTGTTTTTTCCACGGCTCCTCTGCGTTGCTGGTCAGGTTTGTGCGGTTATGAGGTAGAGAGAGTGCGTTTCGCTGCAGGTAAGGCACGTTTCCATTACTTCCACTTCCTGTTATATGATTATTGCCTATCAAAATAGTGTCTGTACTATTCAGCGTTCTTGCTGTGCTGCAGGGAACTGAACCTGCTGGAAAGGGTCCATTTGCCATAGGCTGCCCAGGACAGGTTGGACGGATTCCGTGCTGTGTGATGTTAGGCACTCTGGTTAGAGCAACCTGTGGCTGCTGACCAGAGACAGAGTTTGTAGGCAGTGATGAGTCAGTTGTTGGCCCATTAGCAATTCCAGTAGATCGTACCTGTGCAACTCCCATCTGCCTCATCTAACAAAAAGGGAACAAAATATTAAATAGTTAGGTAAATTATTTCAAGTTACAATTTCCTCAAGTATTTTTGGTGGTGCAGGTTCAAAAACCCAAGCTACCAATACATTTATATCTGCTCTTAGTGCAGATATCGATTCTAAAGTTTGTGCATATAAAGTTACTTTATATAAAGACAGGACAAAATTTTACAATCTCATAGTGTGACATATAAATCATTCTGTCTGAGAAAGATCATATTGAACATAATGATGAAAAAATGTATTATCTCTTTAGAGTATTTTATCGGCAAAAGTTGCTGTATGTTTATAACATGTAGCAATGGGTTTCTCAAATAATGATGCGAGCATAATAAAAACATAATAATAAAAATCCAGCAGAAATCCAGAATAAATGATACAAGCAGGAGCATTGTACACTTCAAAATAAAATGTTTGCCCCAGATTTTCTGAAAGAGTATAGTGTTAAAGCCAGACATATTTTTGACAAAACTATTATGCAAAAGTATGCATTTTCTTTAAAAAAGACTATGCTTATAGTAGATATCCTGCAACCTAATAAAGATAGGACTGGTAAGGTAACAATTTTGACATTTTATTTCATCAAATTCTCTAGTATCTCTATTTAAGATTATATAAATGACAGAAATTAAAATGCCACATTACAAATGTGTACGACTTATGGATAAATCATTGTACTATATTATTTCATTACCTC
>JANHZU010006913.1:17109-29459 GCA_032468055.1 Acrochordus granulatus | reverse complement strand
AGCCTATGTAAAATGAATTATGCTAATTTACTATATGATTCCTTCTAATCTATTTACTAATTTACTATATGAGTTCCTTCTAATTTATTTATTCATCCATCCTTTTCCACATTTACAACATTGACCAAGAATGATTGAAACATTCATAAATGTTTAAAATACTAAAATTTAAATGTCCAACCAATTTCATTTCATAAGACAATCTGTAAATTAAATGTGTTTGCTGGCACCTGCTGGTGTTGCTGCATCAAGACAAACTGACTCTCCAGCTGTTCCAGCATAATTTTCTGTGCTGGATTTAAACTATTTCTATTTGCACGCAGCTGTTCCAAGTGCTGAAAAAGAAATAAAAATATATCACTTAAGCTCCTGGTATCACAATATGATCAATCTACTTTCTTAAATAATCTATTTACTTTTTTAAAAAGTTACGTAATAGCAAACTACAATTTACTCAAAATAGGACAATTTGAAATGGAATTTTTTATGGTGGGACAACTTTGATGATAAATGCTGACAATAAGTCCATGCAAAATTCATGATTTTTTGTGAAGAACACTACACTGTACAATATATAGCAATAAACGCTGTGCAGTATATAGCAATAAATATTGATGGCTCTACTGTACAATTCTTTTACTTATTTTCCTCTGTCAATTCCCTTGTTTTGAGAGAAAAATATTCTACTTCTGGTTAAAGAAAGGCATTTGGCTTGCTAAGAGACCAAAGCTGCCCACCTTTTTGACTCAGTATATCAAGAGTGCCTTTTGAGTATTTCAGTTATTAATCGCATATTGTATTATATTATAATTATACTATAAAATTATAATTTAGAAAAAAATATTTTCACAGCAAAAGCAATGTATGAAATGACTATTATTTTGTGACATGTAGGTCATGACAATCCATTCAAACAATAAAATTATGTTTTTTACACAAATAAAACTTTAAAGTAACATGCAGAATTAATATATAGAAAGTTTATTTTAGCTACAGCAGTAATTTCTATGATTTAATTTAAATATCTCAGAAGAGGAAAGATACATATATACATATAAACATAAAAATTAGTTAGGTCATGAGGCAAGTTGTGAACATTCTGGTGTATGTTATTAAGAAAAAAAACTTCACCTGTAATTTCTGTGGTGTCAAGCACCAAGAATGTATTTGCTGCTGTACCGGAGGATGTGACACTGTGTGGCCACTGCTCCAAGCCTCTAAAGTGTTCTAAAAATAAATAATAACAATGACAACAATAGTAGTAGTATATGTAAAATCCAAATTGTATTAATGTGTTAACTACAAATGTATTCAAATTCTTTAAAAGGCATAAAAATATTGCTAAATACAATAAAACATTAGAATAATAATAATGTGAGGCAATGCAAAAAAACAACCATGATGAATAATTAAATAAAATAAAATGATAAATATTTCAAAGTTCACCAAAATTTATTTTAGTTTCTGTAATACCATCCATGTGATGATTTAGCATTCTAAATATAAGCAAAGATGATAAGACAAAATGACATGGCCCTTTTTGTACCCTCTATTATAGTACTATCATTGCTATTGTAATCATCAACTACTCTTACACCAATGTCATAGTTGTGGACATTATAACTGTTATAAAGAGTTATCTTGGCAGTGTACTAATTCTTCTGAAGACCTGATTCTTGAAACTAAGGGGGGCTCTTACATGAGTATATATACCTTGGTTGGACTAGATGGTCTTTTCCTCTTGGCTGGACTGGACAGGTCATCTACATGGCTAGAAGGAATCATGTGTAGTGGCAATTGCTGTGAAATAGGTGTTTGACTGAGGCCTAGTACAGGTTCAGTATTTTGATGAGGTTTACAAGCCTAGGAATCAGAGGGAGAGAAAATATGGTTCTATTCATTTTAAACTGTTCCTTGAATTATATATCTTTTATCAGCTGTACATTTTTAAAAGGGCTGGGAATTTACTCTAAGCTTATTTACTGAAAATCAATTTTCATAGTATCAAAGGAATAGTGTGTACCTTTCATGGGTTTGTTTTTAAAACAGACATACAAAAAACTGATGCAAATTCTAAGTGGGATGATATCTTTGTGATAATTATGAAATCCACAAAGGTTCTAAAATGGTACCCCCATATTTCTTCCATAACAAGGAGGTTTCCTAATCTCCCTCTGCTATTAAGTCTTATTACCAGTGAAAACTAATTCTGTGCTATAGCAAAATAATCTTGACTACTACGATTGATTGAAAAGAACCCTTAAAAAGCTGGGCACCTGCAGAACATAACCCAACTTCTCACCTGCTGTGTTGTGTTCATGGCACCCTGCCTGGAGGTAAGCTCTGCGGGGATTGGTAGGCTCCATGCCTCCTCAATACTAGGAAGTAATTTAGTTTTATTCTGTAGACTACCTTGTGGAAGGTTACACAACTGAGCCTAGGAAAAATTATGTAAAAAGTGAATTTAACACAAGCCTAATTTATTAAGATCAAGTCCATGAAATTTTTCCTAAATTCTGTACTCTATTATGTCTTAGAAAGGATCAATTTTAAATCTGGGACATCAGAGAAATGCTAAGGATAAAGAGGGTAACCACATATAAACCTTTGTGAGAATTGGAAGAAAATTGAACTCTGATTTCAGTGGTCTCATTAATTCTTTGGTTCTGAAGTTGCTAACAAGAGCAAAAGATAGTGTGTGTTTTCTCTTATTAAATGCTATGATAACTAAAAATGTAGACAACACAAAATATGCATAAATTATATCAAGATACAAAAAGAATACTTAAGAATAGAGACCCACTTAAAATGAAAAATCAAATAAAACTGCAAGCTATGGCATGTCCTGAATGCATATGGAAACAGGCTGCGAAGTTCATGAAACAATTACATATAAAACATCTGTGTCTTTATTTTCCTCCTTCTTCCTAATCCCATATTATCGCTGAACAGGTCCTTATTTTAAGACCATGTTTTTACCTGTAAATACTTTATTCGTGCTGCAAGTGCAGAGGTATTACTACAGTTTTTGCTTCTGGTTGCATTTAAGTAGCATTTAATGGCATCCTGAGACTGGTTGCAGGACTCATAGAGGGTGCCAAGATCCATCCAGGCTGCAGCATGGCCATGGTCCAATTGTACAGCACAGATATAGGCCTGTAATGCGTCCATAGGCTGATTCTGCTGTTGATACAGCACACTAAAAAGACAAATAATCAGTTCTAAGTAACAAAATCACCTAAATAGGCAATAAGAATCACTGTCCAGAGCAATAAAGCTATAAAATCTCCAATTTACTATAATGGAATATTTGGAGATGTGTCAAATACCTTTTTAAACAAGCAGCTGTATTGTACAGTACTTAATTTTATCTAAAAGTTAGTCTTACCATTAATTTTGAAAATATATACATCCTGGATTTGAAGTATATCTAGCACAGCTAGAAATTCTACTAACTTTATATTTTATAAAACACTTCTAAGAACACTTATATGATGAAACATAAAAACCATCAATATATTACATTTTACCACATTATTTCTCTTATAATATCTTACCCTATAGAACACCACGTGTCTGCACTTGCTTCTGATTTATCAATAGATTGCCTATAAGAAATAAAGGCATCCTGAACTTTCCCAATACTTGAATAGCACCTAAAGGAAAAGATGGATAAAAACAAGTACTGAGGCTGATTTTAGAATTGTTTGCTTTTAATATTCCATGGATTAATTAGAATTCATATATCCTTACAATCTGCTGTCTGATTCTATTTATGTTCTACAAGTTAAAAACAATTTCAGCAGAATCTTGCAACCATCAAAAAATTTCTACCATTATGAAATACAAGTGGCAATCACATGCATCATTTATAGGTATCTCTTTATAATAATTGCTGATATAACGTAACAAATGAACCAGTATGAATTTCTCTTCCCCAAACTAAATTCAAAGAATTCTGGGCCCCATAATTAAAGCAACACAAAATAAATTTAAAATAAAGAATTAAGTGATGTTAGTTTAGAATAAAATTAAACATTCAAATTGGAATAGAATATAAACCACCAGGAATATTTTTTTAAAGTTTTGCAGTATATTAAGCACATGGTTACTACAAACAGTATACTTTTCTAATAAAATCTCAGATTTATATAATACTGCAATACAGATAATCCTTGATTTACAACCATGATAGGAACTGAAAAATTCTTCATTAAGTAATGTAGTCATTAAGAGAAGCATCATGAGACCACGCACAATTTTATGATTTTTTTTTACTGCAGTCATTAAGTAAATGATGATGTACTTAATCATTTAATGATTCATGTGACTACAACTTGCAACCTTCCCTGGTAGCTTCCCCTTGACTTTGTTCATTGGAAGCTGGCTGGGAAGGTCACAAATGGTGATCATGTGACTTCAGGATGCTGCAACCATCATAAAGGAGCCCCCAAATAACAATCATGTCATAATGGGACTGCTATGATGGTCCTTAGAGTGAGGACCAGCCATAAATTACTTTGTTCAGGACCATGGTAATTTCATACAATCTCTAAATGAAAGGTCATAAGTCAAGGACAACCTGTGCATACACATAGGAAGACAGTCAGAAACTAGAAATGTAAATCGAGGAAGAAAGAATTGTTACAGAACTAATTTATAGATATCATATATTAGAAATATATTAGAATCTGCAAGATTCCAGAATACTTGTTGTATCATACACTATTCAAAATAACAAATAAGCTGGAAAAAGAAAATCAAAACATAAATAAGTGGTTTCTCATTTTTGCAGCCTAAACAATGTACAAGAACAAGAGGCTTAAGAAATCCTGGGGATGAGTTGCCAGGAATGTATAATTGCCATTATTTGGCTTGAAATTTGGAAACTTCACATATTTAAGGGACAGCAATATCAAACAGCAAAAGCACAGCACTTGGGACAGATTAAAAAACAAGATCTCATAAACCTCTCTCTAAATATACACATGCAGTTTTGCTAGTGGTTTCATCTCCATATTTATCCTGAACAACCCAAGGCACATTACAAGAGATATTATCAATTTTCTAACATTTTCTTACAAAATCATTGCATTCAAAGAAAGCAGAGATAATCCTTGGTTAACAAGCATTTGTTCAGTAACCAATCAAAGTTATGACAGTCCTGGATGAGGACATCTATGGCTGGACCTCCAAGATGCAGCTATTGCAGCATCCCACAGTCACATTATCACAATTCGGACACTTGGCAATTTGGCTCACAATTATCACAGTCACAGCATTCTGCAGTCACATGACCACCATTTACAATCTTCATTGCCAGTTTCCAACAAGCAAAGTCAATGAGGAAGCTGGCAGGAGGTCACAAATTGTGAAAATGTGACTAGCGGACACTCTTGAATGGGATTTATCTAAAAACCACAAATAAAACTGCATAGATCAGCGCAGTCATATGATGTCACACTTAACAACTATTGCTTACAACAGAGTTCTCAGTCCCAAATACCATTATTAACCAAGAAGTTATTGTACAACATACATATTACCCTAGCATAAATCAGGCATTTTGTTTCCTCTATCTGCATATTTGCTGAACACAAATTTTGTTATCACAATTCATTCTTACCTTCCAAGGAAATACCAGGATTGGCCAGAATTTGGATCTGCCTCTAGAGACTTCTGGAGACACTGAATAGCATAGTTTTCCTTGGTGGCTTTATCTCCTAATTGATCCACTGTGTGATGCATCCAGCCTGAGAAAAGAAACAAGTATATATGTGTATGTTTTAGAATAAAACAGATTACTGTATCTTTTTTATTTATGATCTGCATTTCATGCCAAAAATATCACAGCTAACAGAGATACTTACTTAACCAATTCAACAATAAACTAACGCAATAGAAGATATATTATTGGCAGACAAAAGGTATATTCTGCTTAAAACTGAACAATGAACCACTGCAGTTTTTTCTTATAATTTTCTTGTTTTCATTTGCTTCATCTATACTTCTCACTATTCAATCCTTCCAATTCTCCCTACAAGTTTTTTTTCCCAAAAAACTTGTCCTCTTCTTTTTACTCCCAGCATATTCCGTAAGACTCTTGGAACTGGAAGCAAGACTTTTCCATTAATAATTAAGATTTGCTTTATCAGAACAAATGCAAAGAATAACAGTTTGTTCTATACAGCTTACATACTCCCCTCGAATCATTCAAACAACAGACAAGTACATTATTGTTAGACTTAACCAGCCACCAAAGGGTAGAATATAGATATGAAGATATAGGCTATATATCTTCTGTATCTATATCCCACCCAGTTATCTATATTAGATAAGAGTAAACAGTTTTTATTAGTAGGAAGCTTAATGTTAGCCTACCTTGCTTCTGTAAAAGAAACTAACATGAGACTAAGTTTTGTTAAGAGGCTCATGTCAAGTTTTAGATTATTAATAAGCTTTATTTGGGGGGAAGGTGCTACAGTTGGAACCATTCCTAGGTTAACACCTGCCCCCCTTAAAAAAAATGGGCTTGGCTGCTCACAGAAAAAACTTAAGACTCAGTT
Organism: Acrochordus granulatus; assembly: GCA_032468055.1. Taxonomy (NCBI): domain Eukaryota; kingdom Metazoa; phylum Chordata; class Lepidosauria; order Squamata; family Acrochordidae; genus Acrochordus; species Acrochordus granulatus. The sequence continues at coordinate 22,893 of JANHZU010006913.1, read as the reverse complement.
CCCACTAGCAAGGCAGCAAACTGTAGTTGTTTCTATAGGTGAAAGCTGATTTCAGTGAATGCAAATACATTGCTACTTCTGGATAAAAAAATGTATTTTAGACACTAATATATTTTATAAAATTTCATCCAATTCATTCCCTGTATTTTTTACGTAATCAATCTTAACCTGTAATTGTATCACAGAGAAAACCACTAAACAGCAAATGCAACAACAATGAATTAAAAGAGGAAGTTTCCATTAATTTAGTTTGGATATTAATATCATTCTGAAAATTTCACTGAAAAGTGAGCTATTTGAAAAAAAAGATAATTGATGGTAATATGATTTAAGATTGTATCTTCACACTTACACATTTAGAAGACTGATATAAAAGAATCGAGTCTTTTTCATTATATTTCATTAATATTTGAAACTGAATTGTTGGAGAACTGAATATATTACAACGTCCTGTAAACCAGTTTTAAAAACATGTAACATGACTTACATTTCTTCATTTACACATACCTAACTGCTGTAACACAGTTGCTTTCACTTGTGCAGGAAGATTTTCAGACTGCAAAAGTTGTTCATATTCCTTCTTTGCCAAATGATATTTTCTCTAAAAAGGAGAAAAACATGTTTATTGAAGTGATATTTTTTAAACTGGCAACTGGACTGATATTACAATTAAAAAAAATACATATGTAGATATATGAACGTTAATGGCAGCTAGCACATTGTAATAGAATACTATGTTCATGATAAAGAAACTATTTAAAAAAGTAAAGTCAAATATAATAAATGATGAATATTTGAAACTAGTGAATCCTGATCTACCAATTTATTATTATTAATTAAATGTGAATTATTCTAATTCTGCTATATTATGCCTACACGGGCGGTGATGACAATGTCCATCTAATAACTTCGACTGCTCATATACAACTCCAAAATGAAGAGTAGAAATAAATTACTGAAGAACCAACATAAATTGATGGAAATGAATCAATGCAATCCATTAAATTAAACAAAAGCTACTCAACATTGCCTCAATATTGTTATTTTCTGATTCTCAATTTCTATATTTCCCATTAAGATTAAATCTCCTACAGGGCATGTTAAGATAAATGGAAAAGATGTGGAACGAGCGAGGAGATCCTTAATCAAAGTGGGGTTCAAAAGTAGTACAAATACTGTCAAGCAAAATCTGCCTTTTCAATTCAAACATACTGGGTTAGATCCGGGGCTGCTGCTCCACAAATGGAAGAGCCTCTTCCGTTCCCAGAAGTGAGTTGGATCCAGTGGATACTCTTCCTCAACTGGATGCTTCTGCAGGTGGAAGAGGGGGAAACAATTTTCACTGATCTTCCCTTCCCCCTGCAGCCCTCACTGATCCCTCAGACACATACAAAAGTGGCCCCCAACCATCTGGAACAGATTTTTGAGGGCGTACAGGCTGTAGAAGGAGGGGAAAATAAGCAAAAATAATTTCTTTCCCTCACCCCTCAACTGAGGGATCTGTTCAGTTCTGCCCATAAAACTTTATAAACAGATCTTTTATTTAATATGCGACTGACACTAGAACCAACTTAGTTGGTCAATCATTACAGCCATTTGGACCTGTAAAATATCATCTTGTAGCATTTATTTACTTAGATTTGTTACAGCCATCCATTCCAAATGACTCCAGGTGGCTTATAGTATTGAAATATACAATTAAAAGAGTTTTAAAATTGACAAAAATCTAACACCCCAAACTAAAAAACAGTCATAACAATAAAGTATATGGGGGCTTCACAAACACATTAGCTCCAGGCCTGGGAACATAGCAAATCTTAAGGGCCTTCCAGAACCTCAGGAGAACAGGTGCCATGCATATCTTTGGGGAGGAATGCTGTTCCAGAGGGCAGGGGCAGGAATAGAGAAGGCATGCTTCTTCAGTTCCTTAAGATGGCAACACTTAATTGAGGGGACTGGAGCACACCACACCCACTCTGCCCAAACATACCAAGTGGGCAGAAACAATTGAGGACAGTTACATAGGAAAATATCACATAGCTAATCAATGAGAAGTGAACAAACTGATAAACATTTGAGATAACAATTATCATTATGTTTAACCATAATCTCAAAGCTCAAGTCATGAGTTTCTACATGTGTGCGCGCGCACATGTGTAAAAACAAACCATCACTTTTCTTAAATTACCAATTTAGAACAGTCTTATTATTCTTAGAACTTCAAGTATCATTTCATATAAAATCTAGACACCGTACATAAAAGGTATGTTTTCTATGCCAACACTACATGTTTAGCGGAAAACAAAAATGGAACTTAATATTATTGTCAAGTTTTTTTTAATAAAACAATATATTTCAACACTGCAATCAATCATTACTAGTCTATTAAAAGAATTCAAAAATATTCATTATATTAGCATCATTTATTTATAAAATTGATAAAGACATAAAGAGACTTGAATATCTTCTAGAAATGTACATTTTACACATAGAATACTTTCTTATTTATGGATCTAGATTTCATGTCTTGGTGTGTTATATAGTGAATTCACTGCACATTTTGATTGCTCAGTAAGCAAATTCCTTTTGAAATGCAAAGCAGTTATAATGTTACATACATAAAGCAGCAAAAAATAATCATGGAGCAAAATTAAGTACCATAAAGGACTAGAAATTTTTTAAATGATCCAAAAACGTTTTTATAAGTTCTTAAGAATAGGCCGATGGTTTACATTTCTGGTTTACAAAAATGTAAAGAATAAGTACTTTGACCTTTTACAATTAAAGATACAAAAAAATGTTCTAGCTATTTCTGAAAAAGAAAAATTTTGCTATCATCTCACTCCTGTGACCACTGTATGTAATTTTTTGAATATGTATTTGTGATGGTTGCTGGCCCATCTGAAAGTCATCACAGATCCATTGTTGGACTCTCTGTAGTTTGCCCATTGGGCAAATAGGTCGGCAGATGATGCTATTAATATATCACTGCATTATATCCTGCAACATCTTGACTCCCCAAAGACCTATGCATAGGCCCTTTTTATGGACTTCAGTACAGCAATTAACACCATCATCCCAGCCATTCTTTACTACAAAGTGACCCCACTCATTGTGCCTGCCCATACCTGTAACTGGATAACCAGCTTCCTGACAGACGGGAAGCAACAGGTGAAGCTAGGGAAAATTACATCCAGTACTTGAACAATCAGTACTGGCACTCTTCAGGCTGTGCACTCTCTCCACTGCTCTTTTCCCTCAACACCAATGACTGTACCTCTGGGGAACCCTCTGTCAAAGTTCTGAAGTTTGCAGATGACACAAGTCAATAGCTTTATTAGAGATGGTGATGAGTCTCATATAGATGGGAGGTTGAACAGCTGGCCCTATGGTGCAGTTGAAACAGCTTAGAGCTGAAGATGCTCAAAACTGTGCAGATGACAGTGCATTTTAAAAAGAATCCTCCTGTTTCACTCCCTCTTACCGTACACAGCAATATGGTATCAGCAGTACAGTCCTTCAAATTTCTGAGCTTTGCAATCTCCCAAGACTTGAAATGGATGACTAACATTAGTACCATTATTAAGAAGGCACATCAGAGGATGTACTTCCTGCACCAGCTCAAGAAATTCAACCTGCCTCAAGAGCTGCTAATACAGTTCTACAGAGGAATCATTGAGTCTGTTCTTCGTACATTTATAACTGTCTGGTTTGGTGCAGCCACCAAGCAAGACAGAGACAAACTCCAATGAACAGTCAGGACTACAGAAAGAATAATTGCAGCTAGCCTGACCTCCATGTAGAATCTATATACTGAGAGGGTCAAGAGAAGAGTGGAGAAGATATCTGCAGACCCCTCTCATCCTGAATATAATTTTTTTTGAACTCTTCTCACTGGACAGCAGTAAAACAACCAGATACAGGTACAGTTTCCCACCCCCCATGCCATCATTCAGATGAATACCTGACTTATGCTATATGACAGGACACAAAGCACAAAGAATTCTAAATTAATCCAGAAGTACACTCTAAGGTGTATACCCATCAATAGATTGTGGTTCTAATTCTACACTTTACTATATTCTTTTTCTACTAGCTGCATACTTTGGATGCACACTTTGTTGTTGAATACAAAATTTTATTTGCTTATCTTATTTTTATATACTGCTGTCTTGTAAAGTATACATAGAGCTGCCATACCCAAGTCAAATTCCTTGAGTGTCAAACGATGCTTGACTAATAAAGTTTCTGAATCTGAATTAAAGTTTAAGAGACTGATTACAAAATATTACTCCACTGACATATCCCCAATTGTTACATTTAATATTCAAAATGTATTACACACTTACCTGGGTTTCATATAAATGGGCAATGTGAAACCGAACTGTAAAAATATAGAAGTAAAAATATTAGGAATAGTAGATTCAAAATAATTACAGCATATATGTATAATTTTATGTGTAACTGTTTTGTAATCAGTGAAGAAAATGGCATGTATAGAAGTAGAGAATATAGTTCCATCCTTCCAGAAAAAAAATATGTCAAGAGAACCATCTTTATCTGCAAAAGACATAGCACATTAAGAGTTATGCATGCATATAAAGAAAATATGCATCTCTGGGGAAATATTTACTTATTGTGCCTTTGAGTCACTTGTGATTCTTGGCAAATGCCTGGACTAGTCCCTCAAGTTTTCTTGGCAAGATTTTCAGAATATTCCTTTGATTAGGGCAAAGTAAATAGCCTGCAAAATGCTTCTGTTTAAATTCAACTTAAATATAGTGCTGAATAGTTTTCTGCATTTTAAAGACAACATCCTTTTATTCAATTCTCCAAAATATCAATTTTATACAATGGCATATACCAATTTTAGGAACAAGATATTTTTGAATTGCCTGATCATTCAAAGAATATTCAAGGTAATTTACAATAAACCATGAATAATATGTAAATGAAGTATTTTGTTCTAATAAATTTAAGGATGTAAGAAATTATACATTTGATAAGACATTGTATCTTTGTAGTCTATATTATCATTTATTAAGTGATCCTTAATTCCAATAACAACTTCTCTATGTTAAAAACTTAATAAGATACAAACTTCAGTCTAAAAATAATTAATTTTTATATGTATATTTTCTTATTGCAAAAATAGAAAGAGGCTATATTTCTACTTTCTGAAGCATCTGAATTAGCTGCTCAGCAAGGTAAAATTAGTATCTCCAGTTTGACTTTCTGGCAATACATTTTTATTCATGTTACAATTTAGCCTAAACACATAAGGACTAAGTATTAATTTAATTCATACAGACAGCCATAGTAGCTATAAAAATGATTAGAGTATTAAAAAGATTTTTACACAAATCCATGTACTAATCAGCATCATGCTAATTCTTTTCCCAAACAATAACATATAAAAATTGTTCAAATGCAAAAAAAATTTAAAAAGGGTTATAAATGGAAATATTTGTATATGAACCCATCTCTAACTTAGAATCTAAATACTGTATATATATTACATTCTGTATTTCAGGTATCACTCATACGTATACATCACAATGTTTTGTTTTCTAAAAAAAATCTACCTTTTCAGGATTTTTTAATGAAGGAAATTTGTTTCTCCCATAATTTAATCCTGCCACTCTACTGGCAGTAGTACAGCTTTTATCTTAAAACAAGAATGTATGGCACTTTAGGTTTCAAAAAGGATTATGGAATACATATGAGGTTGCCAACATGACGACACTAGTATAAGCCAACGTATCCCAAAGCACCTGAAGAAAT
>JANHZU010006913.1:0-17009 GCA_032468055.1 Acrochordus granulatus | reverse complement strand
TTAGGGACAATCATTTCTACATAAAATTCCAGTGAAAATGATTTTTTTGTGAATATTTTTGGGGGCGTGGAATGGATTGTCTAACTTTCCATTGTTTCCTATGGAAAACCTTGTTTTGCTTTAAGAGCATTTCACACTCGGAGTGTTCTCCTGGAACGGACAGTCTCGTCTTGTGAGGTTCCACTGTACTTGCTTCACCAGGGGTTGAGATGTAAAGTTTGATATTATCCTCATATTGCTGATATGATCTCCATGTCAATAATGACTTACTTAGCAGTCTCATAATGATATTGAACAGAATTGGGGGGAGTATTGACCTCTATAGGATCCCACACAGCAAGGACCTTGGCCTAGATCTCTCCTTGCATAACAACACTAAGTAGAATAGGACCCAGAGTGGACTAGAAGGATACCCTAATCAATGGTATTAACACAACTATGTTTCAAAAAGGACACTAAGAAAGGCTCAGTGTTTTTCTATTTGGATCCAAGTACCCTTCCCACTAGTAGAGGTGCCATTGATTATTATTAGAGAACTGTCTATAAACAAAGCACTGTGTTTGAACAGTGAAGCCGTTAGAGGATAAGTATAATCGTGCTCCAAGAACATAAAATCTAATGTAAATTACAGTACCTCTAACAGCTAATCATCAGACATTCAGTATGTGGGGAGGAGCAGTTGGCATATTTTGGTTCCTCCTCCAACGGGTTAATCCTGACGAGATCTCTTCACAAATCATTTTCAACAGACCTGGCAGTTCTCCTTGTGATCTACCTTTATTACTGATTGCCCTGAACCAAATGTCCACAATATTTCAAATATTTGATTCAGTTTAGGTAAAATGTTTGCACTGTAGCTCTTATCTCAGACATATAGCAAGGTGCTACACCAGCTTTGCAGGCAGTAAAAGGGAAATTAGGAGCTAATGATTTTTAGGAAGAGTCCTCCTATTTCACCCTCTCTTACAATATTCAGCAACATTGTCTCAGCAGTACAGTCCTTCAAGTTTCTGGGCTCTATAATCTCCCAAGACTTAAAATGGATGTCTAACATTAGTATCATTATTAAGAAGACACAACAGAGAACATACTTTTTGAGCCAGCTCGAGAAGTTCAACCTGAATCAAGAACTGCTGATACAGTTCTACAGAGGAATCACTGAATCTGTCCTTTGCACCTCTATAACTGTCTGGTTCAGTGTAGCAACCATGTAGGACAGGTATAGATTCCAACAAACAGTTCGGATTGCATAATAAAGGAATTGCACCTAGTCTTTCCTCCATGGAAGGATTTGTATATTGAGCAGGTCAAAAGAAAGGTGGAGAAGATATCTGCAAATCCCCCATACCCTGGACATAAATTGTTTGAACCTCTTCCCTCCAGACAGTGCTATATAGGGGACTGCACATCAAAATAACCAGACACAGGGACAGTTTTTTCTCCTGTGCCATCATTCAGCTGCATACTTAATTCATCCTGTATGACAAGACACAGTGTTTACTACAGTGCAAGGAATCCTAAATTAATCCAGAAGTTCTGTTTAATATGTAATACATACTTATCAAGAGATTGTGGTTCTAATTCTACACTTTCCTGTACTTCCTTTTCTACTGGATGAACATTTTGGATGCATATTGTACTGTTAAATACATAGTTTTATTTGTTGTGTCACAAGTACACTGAGAGGTGCTGTACTGGAGTCAAATTCCTTGTGTGTCTAATCATAGTTGGCCAATAAAGTATCTGAATTTAAATCTGAATCTATTGTGTCAACAGAACAATTCTATATTCCACGAGCAACCAAAAAGCACTAGCCATACTAGCATGAAATTCTCCCAGAGTCCTCTGAATTCTAGAATATCCATTAGTTTCCAGAAGCAAATAATCTTTATAAAGCCCTTCGTGGCATGGGTCCAGGTTACCTAAGGGGTCGTCTCATCCCACTGAGCTCAGCCCGCCTCATCCGTGCCAGCATAAGAGCATGCTTCAGATCCCATCAGCCAGGAAATTTCAGCTGGCAGGTCCAGAAGATTGGCCTTTTCTGCCATGGCACCTGCCCTCTGGAACATCATTGCACCTGGAGTGTGATCAGCCCCCACCATCTTGACCTTCAGGAAAGAGCTGAAGACATGGCTCTGTGATCTGGTTTGGGAGCCAGAGAGCCATTTGCCATAAATAAGGTGGTTGCTTGAAAGATGATTCCATCCTTACTCCAGCCCTCTCCATCTTGTCCTTTTTAATTGTATTCTATGTAATTATCATTTAATTTTATTTAGTATTGCGGCTCTTATGTTTTATTATGTTTTTACAGTGAGCTTCCTAGAGTTGCTTGCAGCGAACAGGATGGGAGATAAATTAAATAAATAAATATCTTCCACGCTTGCATAAGATAAAAGCAAATTTGATAGATTTAGAAAGAAAGAAAAATTCGATCTCTCATGCTTGCATAAGATAAAAGCTGCTAAACTTCAGCAGGATATATGATAATGACAAAAGGATAATTACTATGTCTCCCACATTCAGATCAGCTTTTTCTGGGATATGAGTTTTTGACTAACAATGGATGAAGTATACTCTGACAAATGCAGCTCTGAATAATATACACTTGGATGGAAACCTCCAGTTGTTTCCCTACTAGTATTTGCATAATTTGAGTTTAATTTGCATTTAACCATTATACTCATGGACACTCCATCTGCTCAAGTGGCTTATAAGGTGCTGAAGGAAATGTAAATCATCAGACCAACCAGATAATTATAAGGGTATGATACAGACATAAGATAATTAAATACAACCATAATAATGCTTAAAATACTTACTCTCGGCATTGGACAAAGTGCAAGGATTGCAGTCAATCAAAGCTAACTGAAAATGCTGCAAAAGGAAGCAAAATAATTAATATTTCTCCTAATGAAAACAGGTTTTTGCAAAATACTTTGAAATATTTAAAACATATTTTCATTCTAATAGTTCAATTAATGAATGAACATGATCACATACATTTAAACAGTGAATCACATTTTTAAAATCTAAACAAAGTTGCAAAGAATTCTAATTTTTAGACAAAAAAAATGGTACTGATATTAACAGAAGAATGATATATCATTTTGTAAATCTTTATTCCCAATCAACACATGAAACGTAATCACAAAAATATTTTAAATATATCATGTAACATCATCAATGTTCAAGATAAGTAAAAAAATCAAACTAGGTATTGTAAAAAAAGTAAAGATTTCCCCTTTCAGTCATGGCCAACTCTAGGGGGCAATGTTCATCTCTGTTTCATAGCTGAAGAGCCAATGTTATGCAGCACTTGGGTCCTGAACTCAGGCTGCTGATTTTCTAAACTGGATCATAAAATCTGCTGTAGTTACAACAATTTAAACAAACTTATATAAAAATCTAATTGTATGTGTGTGTATATATAATTGTATATGTGTGTATATTCATGCATTCATGAATATATGTAAATATATCTTAAAAATTATTAATTCACAAGTTACTAGTTTGCCCTTTTGAAAAATTCAAGAACCATAAAGCTGCAATGTATTCTGAAATGTTCCTCTTATAGCTATTGAAGCATAAATATATTTCTGAAAACTGTACTGCAAAGAAAATATCACCAGGCATTTTTTCATAGTAAGAATTAGGTTCATTTGCATTTAAATAACAGAGTACCTCTTCCCACACATGCCAATGTCAGATATATAACTAAAAATAATAAAGCAATATATTATTTAACAACTTCTATTTATTAAGGTACATTCATAAACAAACATATGAATTTAGAACAATCCAGTGTATTTAACAATTAACCGAACTTTGTTCTGAGTATTATTTTAAAAAAATCAAAAACATGTTGAACAAAGCTTCTTTACACCAAAATAAACTATTATCTTAACCACCATGAACTACAAATACATCACATTAAACATTCAGCTCAGCAAATCAAAGCTAGTGAATATTTGCATCTCATACAAATATTGCAGTACTGAAGTGGATGCTGCTTTAAGAAATAGTTATGCAGGAGAGGTCACCACAGTTTAGATAGCATGTAATATGTCAAGACAGAAATTCATTTACAGAAATCCAAATCATAAGTAAGAATATTGCCAAAAATAACAAATAAGATAAAGTTTGCAGTAAAAATTTAATCTCTGCAAATAAATAAAAGTATCATTATTTGATAACTATAAATTATTAACTGCATTATGTATAAACCATAGTTTTCTTCATCTCCACACATTTGCAAATAGAATTGTCTACTTCTTATTTTTGTCAATATTTTTACAATGTTATTTCATGATGCCTTAAAACTGCCAAGTCAAAATAACACCTAACTCTGAACTGGTACTTTTTTTTAAATCAAAAGAAAATATAAGTTTTTTTAGATACTGAATGCTATGATTCTGGAATTGGAAGTTTCTATAACAGGTCAATCACAAAGTCAAGATTAAAAATGTCTTAGTTTTTCATGTTTTTACTGTAGCTAGAAAATCAGACCCATGTTCAATTCTTTGAGATGGATAACTCTATGAATGAAGCCTGATCTTGGGAGCTGCCCTTCGTTCATATAATTATCACAGAAACTTTGCTAATCAAAGTGTTGTCTGCACATGTACTACTAAATCAACTCATGTGTTTGTTCTCTAGAATATTTCAAAATCACAATCTAGTGTTTTAAAGAAAGGAGGTTAAGATGTTAGCAATTTCTTTCACTATAGGCTGCACAATCAAAACAAGAATCAACAAGTAGGACAAAGACAACACACTTCATGTGCATAAAATATATACAAAAGGTTTGGTCTAAAGTCACATGCTGAGATCAATTCTTTTCCTATATGGCAATATAATATGCCTAAAATAGTAATATTGTATTATAATACTGAAACTGCGATTTATTTCAATAAAGGTTGGTAAGAATTCTTTGGAAAACTTCAATAAAAGTTATTGGGGTACGGTTCTGAGTGAAAAAACATTCTAGATTGCTCAAACTTCGACTATATTTTTTTTCAACTTTTTATTCACACACTTGCCTTTATAATTTTATTTCTCAGTCCCCCGCTCAAAAGTGCTTTTTTACTTTAAAATCCAACAATGATCCAATATGACCAATGTCTTTCCTTCAAACATCTGATTATTGGTATGTCAAATCTCTTACTCTGCACTAGAAAGCATAAGGGCTTCTGACTTTGTATACAGCTGTCAATAGAAGGAACACTGACTAAATCATAAATTACTCAGTTTGCATGCTAATATTAATTATCCAACTGGATAACTACACCCTCATTCTCGTGTAGCATGAAGTAAATCTCAAGAATATTCTACCAAGTCCATAAAGCTTTGTGCCATTTAGCAATGAGCAGACCTTCTCAATATTATTTTGAACTATTTTTGAATAAGAAAATTGAGAGAGACAAAGGGGGGAAGAGAAAGTTATGACAATTGAGACATGGCCAGCAGCAAGATTATTACAGGTAATCTTTGACTAACAATCACAATTGGGACCAGAACTCCTGTCGCTAAGCAATGTGGTTGATTTTACAATTTTTCTTGCTGCTGTTGTTAAACAAATCATGTGATTATAAAGTAATATGGCTTTCCTTCATTGACTTTGTCCATTGGTAGCCCCCTGGGAAGGTTGCAAATGATGATCATATGACCCTAGGATGCTGCAACTGTTGCCAAGCACCTGAAGTTTGAAAATGTGATAATGTGGATACTGTAGTGTACTGTAATGCAAGGACCAACCATAAGTCACATTTTTCAGTTCTACTGTAACTTTGAATGTTCGCTAAACAAATGACTGTAAGTCAAGGATTACCTGTACTTTGCAATGGCTAGGCAAGAATAGTGCACAGAGTCCTTAGAGAAGGCACTCTGCTTGTACAATTCTCTACATAAAACTGAAAAGATATCACACATAGAATAAGTTCAATCAGAACCCAAGGTTATATTTTGATAAGTAGGAAAGAATCCCATTTACTTTTAAAATATTTCATTAACTGTGTACATTCAACATTCTTTTAAAAGAATTGCCAATTTTCAGTAATTGCTAGTCTATGCAATCTATGCTATAGAAGTATAGATAGTGTGCTTGACAATTAATTAAAGCAGGTCTTTAGCTCATCAAAGTATTTTTACCAGATATCCACCCAAAGTCACTTGATGGTGAAATAGGCTTCATACAATTTAAAAAATAAATAAAATCTTTAATCCAGTCTTTATCTAATTCTTATCATTCTACATGGGATGGGGACTAGACTTCATGCATATACTCCTAAATCCTTTCTGGATAGTAAAATAGAATAAAAGAACTAAGGTTTCAATTATTTCAATCCAGAGTTCACATGAAGCTGCAAGATTAAATACATTCATAAATAGCTTCCAATTTCATCTGTGATACAATTTTAAGGGCCAAAGAATCAGGTATATGAGATAAGCAACCTATAAATTAATTCAATCAATCAGAAAAAAAAAGAAAACCATATTTCTATTATGGTATATTGAGGAACAAGTATAATAACAAAAAAATCCACTGTTCTTAAAAATGTAAACTCTTACCTTAAAACTAGACTCAAAATCTGTTTTCACTTTGAACATAAGCCCAAGTCGTAAATGAATTTCCTTGGCGCGACAAAAACTAGGATCAACATAAAGCACTTCCCGAAATGCTTTAATTGCCCTGAGGGAAAAAGGAATGCATATTGAAATGTTCTGTGAAGAACCACTGAAAACAATTCCTTAAAGAAAATTATCTAGGAAAAATGAATGAAATTAAAAGAAAAAGAGCCAAGTTTGTACAGTGGTTAAGGCATCAGAATCCAAGAAACCATGAGTTTTACTTCTGCCTCAGGCAGGAAGCTAGCTAAGTGACCTTGTGACAGGTCACTGTCTCACAGTCCTAGGAAGGCAATGGAAAGCCACTTCTGAAAAACCTTGCCAGGAAAACTGTAGGAATTAGTCCACAGAGTTGCCAGGAGTCAACACTGACCTGAAGGCACCAAAAAATATAAAAATTAAAATAAATAAAAATATTTGTTCATTTTAGATGTTTTAAGGAAAACAACTAGTGAATGTGTAGTTTCAAAGTTTTAAAATTTGCTGAATTCTAAAACCATTTTATACTAATATTTATAATAGAATTATTAAATATATTAATCACTATCAAAAGCAGATGAGCATTAATACTTAATTACATCTACATTTCTACAAAAATGAAATGTAGATGTAATTATGTGCAACAACTAAAACATTAAAACTTTATAGCACCAGAAGCATAATTTGTAAATTCTTGCTTTACTTCAATAGGACATTTCAAGACATCATAGATAACTTAGAAATAGTTTTCTGCTTCATTTGATCTATATTCATACATTGACATTAAATAAAAACTCTTAAAATTTTAGCAACCAAAGTTTTTAATAAGAAAGTTTAACAGTATTAAAATTATTTATAATATGTGTAGTCCATTCTTAAAAGACTCTGACAAGTAAATAAATCTGTAATTTCTACAATCTCTCACCACTAGCTGTACAATTTATTATAGCCAGTGCCTTCCTACCACAACTCAAAGTAAGCCTCTCCAGATGCTATTTAGATTATATCTCTCAGTTTTCCCAATTATTTGTCATGCTTGCAAACTGAAAATAAGGCAAACAGTAATTAAATAATTTTTAGAAACTCAAAGTTGGGAAATCAGTTTGGAAGATAATTAGTTTTTTTAAAAAAACAAGATCATATGCTTTCCACTAATATAACTGGCAGTAAAAATAAAATTTCAATTTAACAACCACATTTAGTGGACTTCAGATGCAACTGATCAAGTTTCTGACTTGATATCTCCTAAAAATAACAAATAATTCTGTTGCATTTTAAATGGTTTGGGTGGAGCAATTAAATTACATTACTTACACAGACACACACATACAGTTAGATAGTCAGTTACAGAGGGCTTATTTAGTAGTTCTACATTCTGGGTTAGGGGATTGATTTAAAAAAAGCTGTTTATTGTTTTCTTTCATATCGTGGATGTGTTATAATATTTTTCTTACTATTACTTTTATTGTAATTTATTTTAAGCCACGTGGAACTAGAATGATTACGTAGCATACAAATTCTATCAAATAAATAAAATATGCTACAGAACTTCTGCCAATGCTGCCATCATTCATGTGGAATGAAGGGAGCATAGCTGTTTGGCTATCTCATAGCCAAGTAGCAATGGGTATTACAATCCATTTGGAAAATGATGTGGGTGAAATACTAACTTTTAGACGGGCCTTGAAAGGCCAAGAATAAGCATCCTGGCAAAATGATGAAATATGGTCTCTATAAATAGATCATAATGGGCACTCAAAATTGTTTCCTTTGTTGATGGACTGTGAAAAATGATAAGTCCCATACAATATCTTGATTCTAGTGGTAAGCTGAGACTGATATTCTAAGGAATGAAATGAACCAATGAAAAAGGAGAAAGGAAGGATTTCTTTAAGACACAAAACTTTCCAGTTACATAAAAAAATGTGATAACTACCAAAACAAGATATTTTTCAGCAAAGGAAATCCAATGGAACAGTAGGCTTAGGCTCAAATGATTTTGGTATTAAGAGAGAACAAGGGAGCTGGAAAAGGCAGTTGTCCAAGAAACTTGAGGCTGCTAGAGCTAGCATGGTAAGGCAATAGATATCTCTCTATCTTAATGATATTTTTTGGAGCTATTAAAGGGAATTTCTTCAATGATAACAATGGCAAAAGAATGACCTGATTATCCAGGGGTGTGGTATATAAAATTCACTCGGTATCTCAGAGAATGGAGAGAGTCCCTGAACAATGTTTAGATTATAACAAAAGTTTGGAGGAAGTCAGATGGCTATGGTAGCTTTGGAATCTGCTGCCTTTGGTAGCTGTCTCAAAGAATGGCTTGAAAATAGAAACAAATACAAAAAGCCTGTTTAGTTTACACAAGAGTATACTGAACACACCTTCAATAAGCCAAAAATTAATCCCAAATACCCCTCTATCTGAGAGGGCATAGTGACCAAGCGGTTAAGATGTTGAGTTTGTTATTAGGCCAGAAGATCAGCAACTCAGCAGTTTAAGACACAAGCACTGCCACGTAATGGGGTAAGCTCCCATTACTTGACCCAGCTCCTGCCAACCTAGCAGTTCAAAATAATGTAAAAATTCAAGTCGATGACAGGTACCACCTTTGGTAGGAAGGTAACAGCATTATGTGTGCCTTGGTGTCTTTGGATAAATGTTGAATCCCTTGGCTATGAATCAGAGATAAGCACTGCCCCCTAGCTTTGGCCATAACTGGCAGGAAAAACCTTTATCTTTACCTTTTTATAAGAACTTTGGCCATAAGGCCAATGACTGAGTGCCTGCAATGGGAGGACAAATCTTTCAGAAAAGCAAAAATGAAAAATAATCCATTAAAGCAAAATAATTGTAACCCAAGGACCAAGTTGCTAATCTTTTTGTGATCAAAAACGAAGATGCTTCATGAGTCCCTGCCCAAGATCTGGAAATTCCATATGGGACTCTTATATATCTTGTAAGGGTAAATGACAGAGCTCAAACTTTTCAGGAATACAGAAAATGCTATGCAGAATTAGGGCAGGTTTTGAGATAATTTTACTGACAAAAAAAAATTAATGCTTTAATACAGTCTTAATACAACACTCATTCTCATACTGTAATAATGCTAAATGAATTTACTTCCTAGAGGCACAGACATTTTGATCAGGAAAGAAAAAGTTGTTTCCCAAAAGCTCTAAACACAATCTATTGATGATTGTTTGCATGAGTAAGTTTCATACTTTCTTCTAAATGTGTAATTAAATCTCAGTTTCAGAAAGAAGTGTACTTTAAGTACATGGCCAGCTGTAGAAAATGACAGACCTTTCCCTACTCCAGGGAATCTCTTTACAAATAAATCCCAATAATATTTATAAGGTAGTCAATATAAAAATGATCCAGAGATTTAAAATTGTTGCCAATTCATTAAAAACATTAAAATAATGATAGTTTGGTATAAAAGCAAGACAAATATTTATTTATATTTGTATCCCACCATTATTTTTATAAATAATTTAAAACGGTGAACATATCCAGCACAGCTTCCTCCTCCTATTTTCCTCATAACAATAACCCTATGAGGTGAGTTGGGATAAAAGAGAGTGACTGGCCAAGGTCAGTCAGCTGGCTTTCATGCTAAGACAGGACTAGTATTCACAATCTTTTAAAAGTAGTGTTTTATATTTTGGGCTGGCTATACAATCTCCTGGTTTCTAGGCTGGTACCTTAATAACTAGACCAACTTGACTCTTTTGAACCCTCAAAAGAAAATTCAAAACTGGATTAATATGGGTTCAAAAATAATTTAGAAAATCTGAAGATGAATCATAACCACCCACAGTAACTTTTCTTATGAAAATAATGCTTAGGTCCATACATGTAATGAAATAAGAATACATTGTTTTGAATATGGATCAAAACATAACAATTTGACAAATCTTTCCTGAATAACTTGGTGTGAGAGTGGAGCGGAGGAAGGGTAATATACTTAATTCTTAGGCATCTAAGAATAAGGAAGGGAAGATACTTGAAAACATGAGAGCAAATAAGAAGAAAGGGAACAGTGAATACCTCACATTGCTTTATATTTTGTTTTGGCCAAAGATAAGAACACTAACATTCCATTTTTTTGTGTGCGAAACATATCGGTGGCCATACCAATTAAGGATGATAGAACTAGTATAACAGAGCACAACGCATATAGAGTATGCAAGTTAATTCTTACTGCTAAACAGTCTACACTGTAGTTTTAAAAGGTTGTTGAGAAAGTATTCTTAAAAACTGTATTACTTTTTCTTTCCATTTCATTTCAGTGCCCATTAAATTGTAACCATTAGCAAAATAACACTCCCAGCATTTGTTGCCACATACCACTGAAATGCGTTGTAATGGAAGTAGACCAAACCAAGGCCATACAAAAAGGCAGCATTCTGTAAAAAGAAAAGAAACACTTTTTAAGAATTTATTAAAGTATTTGTTTTTGTTTTTTAGAAAAATATAAGGGTATGCTATTACTCAAGTAAATGTAATTGTAACAGGGAGGGGAGAAGCTAAAGTAGACAATTCTGAAATTTAATAACCAAGAAAATATTACAATTATATATATTAATAACTTTACAATTGCTATTAATTATAATAATAAGGCAGATAAGAAAATAGATCAATGATGCAGGTTTTAAATTTTGGGAGGTAACAGAAAATTATTCCCCACATCAACTTTTTCTTTTTTTCAGTTTCCAAGTAATTTCCATTCAGATTAGCAGAATGTTAAAAACTCAGATTATAGTGAAAAGAGAAAAAGGAAAAAAGGACTAGTTATGTCAGAATATAATCAGTAGAGGTAGAAAAAGCTTTATATTTCAGACTATACATTTAATTCCAAATAAAACATGAAGTCTTAATAATTTTCTCAAAAGAAAGTGCTCAATAACTCCAACAAAGGCACACCTTAAACTTAGCACCAATGAGTTGCAATAAGTTGTTCTGCTTTCTGTCCCATTGGATAAGAAATGAACTCTGAAGCCACTCACTAACAAAAGCCCTCAAGCTTGCCAATATTATTTTGTCAATTCTTGGCTTTGGACCTTAATGGCATACTGAAATACAATGAAACAGCCAAGATTGGCCATCATTTCCATGAAAATGAGACAACAAGCCAAGAAAAACAAAATAGAAAGGAATTAATTTAGGAGATAAATCTTTAAAAGGCTCTGATTCTGTACCTCTCTCTGAATTCAGACAACTAGGAGATGAGGTCATAAAAATGTGATGGGGGACATGGGAAAATAAATGTGAAAAAATTAAACACAATTTTACAGATTCAGATATGACAGAAGGGAATAAGCAGATCTATTGAAATGTAGACTAACATTTCAATGAAACTGGCTTACTAATTTCAGAAAGTTAACCATATTAGTATTGCATTTTCCATGATGTAAATAGCAATGGTATTCCAATAAATAATACTATGCCAGAAATTTATTGGATATGGCTTTCACACTGCCTTGAAAATGTTTATTATCAATTTACAGGAAATCAAAATTTTCCAGCTATTGGCCTGACAATAAGTTAAGGAATTTTATTTGTGGCATCACAAACAAACGAATCCAGAAAAAAAAAATATTTAGCAATCTGAGTGCATGGCTTTGTTACACTATGATTTCTTAGTGCTTGAGTATACTAAATGTTTTCTGTGCTTTCTGTATTTTCTACATTCTTCCCTCCTGTCCTCTTCTGGTGTGCATTAGCTAAATTTGCTTGTTTTTAGTAATGAGAAAGAGGAAAGTTAGAAGATCATACAATTTTAATATAAATGATTTTACAATATCCAGCTCTAAATGCAAAGGATCAATGTTTGAACCTGCTACCACAAAAAAGAAATAGACTGACTGTGCCATATATTTACTGGTTTAATCAATAACCCATTAGCTTCATATAGTAAATACCCTAATTTTACAAATCACAATTGTTGGATTTACACATTATGGTGCAGTAGGATGTGTGGATTCTCTCACGACAAACAATGGTTAGAATTCCACTCCAGGGCTATGAAAAGTTATAGAATCTATTTTTTCAAGACTAAAATTGAGTGCTGCAAAACATTCAAATCATGTGTGGGGTTTCAATTTGGATAAAGAACAACATGTGAATATTGGCCCTGCCCCTTCCCATAATGTTTACATTTTCAGCTAGAGATGTCAAAGAAAGCTACATACACTTTGACTTGAATGAATATGGCTTCCTATGTTATCCAGCCATCTGAGATCAGATGGAAGCACTTTTAGAACTTCATGAAAAACAAAATATTTCAAACACAGCTATCAAAAGCATCTTGATAGATTCAAATGAAAACACTGAAGCATAGATCTCTTTACAGATCACTTACACAAGCATTATAAAAGATTTATGTACGTCACACTTATACTTTTTAAAAGTAGACATTTTTCCTTTCTTTTCAAATAAATTCTGTCATCAGGTTTCCTAAAAGCAGTATTCAGCAACTTGTCTTAAAAGCCAGTTTGACTTTCCCTCTTTTCATCCAAAAGCTCCTACTATCCACTACTTTGGTGGTCACAATATGCAGTTCCAGTTGAATGATTATCAATAATGAATGTGAAGGACAGAAGGACCAAGGTCAGACACAAAGAGCTTAAGAGGTGAGATACAAAGAGATTAACACCAAAAAGGTCAACTACATGAACTGTGCACAAATACAGAAATGTCTCTCCCCACCCCCACAGAGGCAGCATTAGGATGCACAAGCATCCTAAAGGATGTGAAAGGTGTATCTGTATGCATGAACACACAGTTTAAGATATACAGATGGTAATTGCTTTTTTTTAATCATGGCTTTTTAGTATCTATCTTGCTTATCAAAGAACTACTTCATGTTCTTGAACCTGTGCCTTCTAACCTTTAAGTCTGAGAACTGGTTTCAGTGAAGCTTGACAAAGAATTCACTAAGAAGACTTCTGGAGTTCACTACACATGTCCTGAAAAACCCCATCCCTTCAGGTTTATGGCAACAACTTTTTTTTCACTTTGTAAATAAAAATCACTTCAGAATAGAAAACACCAGCAGGATTGTTCTTTTCCTGACTGGGAACAAACAATCCCTTTAACTATTAAATTTCTGAATTTAAATTTACCAATTTAAAAGAAAGCTGGGGTGAGCTTGTTTATTTGATTTATATTCTGCCTTTTCTCTATAATCCTTAATATGGAATGCTATACATTGGATTCTCTTTACCAATTTTTCCCACAACCACCTCTGAGAAGTAGCTTGACCTGAGAGAAAAAGTATTTGCCACTTTACTCCATGACCATAAAGGAAAAAGAATCTGAGAGATGGGCTGTTGCAATGTCTGAACAATTTGTTTTTAAATAACTGTAAGATAGACAACTGGCAATGATGTCAGAAAAGACAACTCTTCTTAAAGCTTCTCTGGAATAAAGTTCCAATATTACTTGTAACAAAATTGCAAAAAATGCAAACTTTCTTAAAAAGGCAACTGGACTTGCATGATTAGATGTAATCAGAAAACATTTCATCTCCTATCCAGAAGACTTTATCAATTCTACGTGAAAAAAGAAGGAATGGTAAGAAAGTATATACGTTTCTCAAAAACGGGCAGGATGCAGAATACATAGAAAGGTATTCATATAACAAGCTAAAGAGAGTGATAAGGTGAGCAATAAAGATTTAGTGAAATATTTGCCTTAGGGGTTAACACAGCAATACATCAGAGGCTGCTGAAAGGTGTTTTTTGCACCTTTATTTAAAGCAACATTGTAAATAGGAGGCAACTGAAATCTGATCCCCCAATTAATGGAAGGAATTAATGTGTTTGGATAAATAGATTATTTGTTAAGAATTTGGAATTTGAAGTCAAATGGACTGCAGATGGTTCAGATTTCTTATGCTATTGAAAATATTTGAAAAGACGTCGTTTTGTCTCCCCAACATAAAATTCTGAACAGGCTTCATTACACTGACTGGTATATATGACACATGTGTTTGGGTATCTTGTCCTTGGGATGTATTTTTGTTTAAATATATTCATGGGTTTGAAGTGCACGTGTATGTTAATTCAAAGTCCTCCTGAGTTTCTCTGATATTTCAGCAACATATGGAATGGTCACATTGTTACGTTTCTTAAGATTTTCTTTTGCAGCGGATGTGGCTTTGACAAAGGACCAATTTGGATAGCCACAATTATTGAGAGCGTTTTTGATATGCAAATTTTCTTTGATGGAACTTTCCCTGTTTGAAGGTGAAACATCAGCATGATGTTGTAAGGTCCTGATCACTCCCAGTTTATGTTCCAATGGGCGGTTGGAATCAAGGGTTAAATATTGATCTGCATGTGTAGGCTTCCTATAAACTATATTAGTCTAACATTACTGTTAGAATTATTTTAACATTACTGTACTTAAGGCTGGGAATTACAACAACACAGTCTCATAGGCTAATGCTCTTCAGATTGTAGTCTGAAAGTCCCACACAGCCTTCCTCCTCCAAATATTTCTCTCAGATGATAGTCCTTGACCTTAAGATCAATCACTTCATGACCATTGGCCCAGAATAGGCGCTTCACAACCTGTAAAGCACTTCTAGTGTCATAAAATGACAGCTAGATTCTCAACCTGAGGGTTAAGGGAGACTGATAGGTACCACATACAGTTTCTGTAAGCCTAAGTTCTATTTGAGCGTTTCAAATGTTATTATATCTGTCTTCCCATTTCTAATTTGATGACATAAATACAATGAGCATGTTCAATATTTTCCAATCAATTCAAGAGTATTTATATTACAATTTCATATAAAATTTAAATTTTATAGTATTTTAAGTCTGAAAGAAACATGTTCAGAGTCCCCCCTCCCGAAAAAAGTGGTTTTCAAAATAAGAAAAACACTTCAGAACAAACTCTCATCTTTAGTTGCATTTAATTCATTATTCCTTTTGCCAAGAGCTAACCTCTCTTTCCCTATTTTCATACCACATTAACTGGAAAAATAAGTGGTAATGTCAATCATGCCATTTTTGTACAGAAGAAATAACAGATAAAGTGACAATGATTAATGCAAGACAGAGGGGGAAGAGAGAAGTTAGTACTGTTGAGGGCAAATGTCATGACAGGGAAAGCATACTTCCTAGATCCTGACAGATGGCATTATTTAATCAACAGGACTTAAAGTGTACAAATTCTGCCAATCTCCAAACCATGGAAAATAAGTGGTCCCTCAGATAACCTGGCCCTATGCCAGGAAAGGCTTTTGTTAGAGAAGGAATAGGCCTTGTCGAAATAGTTCTAATCTACTGTTTAACCGAAGTTTCAAGATTACAGTACAAGAATTTCTCCAACTGCCAGCCTGGCACCTGTGCTTGGCAGATAAGCTAACAGTCTTCATGGGGGGATTGGTCCTCCTATGCTTCAGCATATGTAACTCTAGGATGAACACCCTCTTTATACTTGGTTCAGTCCTTGCTTCCTGCACATCACCCTCCTCTTCATCATAAGCTCCCTCCATGGAAGATTTGGCTGTGACCCCCTCCATCTTTATGGTGTCCTCAGTCTGAGATTTCAATGGAAGAGGATCGAAGAGGGAATTCATCTGAAAGAAAGGAATGTTCCTCCCCTATCTTAAAAGTCTCAAGTGGCTCAGCCAATGTCTCTGACTTTAAAAGAAATACAGAGTTAATTTCTCACTCCCCCACCTAGTCTAGCCAGGCTTGAAGTAGATGGTTAATCAGAGTCTAATGGCCTCCCTCCCTCCTGTTGAATCTGGAAAGAAGGTTTGTCTCCCTCTATGTCAGCCTCTATAGAGGGCTCAGGCTGCAAAAAAAATAGTAAGCTTAAGTGCACATTTCCCCCTCCCCCCGAGTCTAGCCAGGTGTAAAGTGGAAGGTTATTCATAGTTTGTGGGTGCCAGCCCTCTGTTTTGAGTACTGAGAGGCAGGCCAACTTCCTCAGCAATGGACTCCTCAGAAGGTGGCACTGTTGGGAGTGGTAGCTGCGCAGGCCATGGCGTGTAAGGAAAATGCTGGTGGAAGTGCTGTACCAAGACTGGTGCATAGACATGCTTGGCATTTTCCCAGATGCATTCAGACTGGGTAGCCTTTCCAATGAATGAGATATTGGATGTCTCTTCCCCTTCTTCTGGAATCTAGGATTTCTTCCATTTCTAATTCTTGTTCTCCTTCCAAAATGAATGGAGGGGTGGCAGATGGAGAGTGTACAACTTGCTGTGAGGGGGATTCCTTTATCAAAAGAGAATGGGGGTTCCTTCATTAAAAGGAAATGGTGGAAAACTGGGTGTACTTTCACGAAGGGAGGCAACTGCAAACAGTATGCGACTGGGTTCATTTGCTGGATCACCTTGAATGGACTCACAAAATCTGAGTCTAATTTCTTCATTTACC
>JANHZU010006912.1:54358-73197 GCA_032468055.1 Acrochordus granulatus | reverse complement strand
ACTTAAATCAAAACAGTCTCTCTGCTAAGCAAAAAAAAACACCCCACCGGATGTAGAGAGTATTAAACGCCATAATTTAAATGAAAAAGAATGCGTGAGAGACAGGGAAGAGAAGCCAACATTTCTGTTGTTCTGTTCATTATCTTCTTTCCCTCATTTCTTTCTTCCATATTTTCTGCTTTCTCTCTTGTTTAGGACACTTTCTCTGCGCATTTCCAATGCGATATTAGCAAAAAAAGAGAGGATTTTCTTTTGGTGTTAAAACCCCCATCGATTCGAGTTCGATAGGATGTTCACCTTGTCGCTTCTGTCCAGGCAGGGCAAGAGAAGGGATGGAAGTCTGTTAGCTGGGGGGGGATGACAAGATAAAGACTGAATCCTGACAAGAGAAACCCCATTGATAGAACTCTCCCTCCTCTCCCCACCCCACCCCAAATTCCATAGAAACTTCATCTCTTGCTCTAGAAAAGGTTGCATTTTCTTTGAAGCAATCTGGTTGCACCTTCTGGATGTTCTCCTGCACTCCTGGCTCTTCAGGTAGAAGCTATGGCCAGAAGAGATATTGGCCAACTTCACTGGGTCCTTCAGCTGCATCTTTTCCTGCAAAGGACATACTGAAGACAGTGGTCTTGAGGTCTCTCAGGCAGACTTTGCGATCTGAATAATATCTTAATGCTCTTGAAGATGACTCAGAAACTTCCCTGGCACCAAAGGAGGTTGCCCACTCCCTGCCCGGCATCAGCTGAGCATAATAAAACCTACCTTGCTCAGTGCAGAATCTACGAGAGCTTCTCGGCTAGTGAAAAGATGACCTGAATATTGAGTTCCCTAGCAGGGTCTTCAGAGGCAAAGGGCAGCCCAAAAAAGCTGCACATGTGCTCTGTGACCGAACCAGTGTGCCACATATGTCCACAAGGGCAACACAGGTCCATGAGGTGTTTTCTTAGGCAGAGTTTAAGAGCAGAATCTTGCAGAGCAAACTCAGAACCTTCCACATGCCAATGACATCTGAATGGGATGGCCTCCTTGCCTCCCACATTCAGACCTCACTGATTCCGCCTTTGCTAACCCACCCTTTCATCTCCAGCCTCAACTAGAGAGCCCTCCTCTATGCATGTGAGTTTGTGACTTCTGTGAGAAGAACTGGACGCTGTTGCAGAAGTTCTGGTTTCTTATGCATGAAAATCTTCCATAGGTCTAGCGAATGAGGAAATGACCTGTTGGCCAGGGTCATTGTAAGGGCAGGAAGCATATCTCCAACTTTTTGGGACTGTGCTTTCTGCCACTGTAGAGCAATGGCTCTGGGGCAGGATGGGGATGGGCTGGAAAGCTAAAGGGGTGATGTTTCCCCTCCAGAGTCCACTTTTTTCCTGATTCAGGAAACCTGGAGGAATTGTTGCCCCTTGGTAGGGGAGGAATGTAAACAAAGGGTAGATGTGGGGGAAACTAGGACTGAACTATGTGTGAAGAAGGGGATCAGCCTAGAGGGGCCACCATTGTAAGGGCAATTAGACATATGCCAAGGTCAGAAGTTTTGGTGCTTATAAAGAAAAATTCTTGTAACCTTGAGGCAGCCATAAAAGTAGTAGAATAGAATTTACTTTCATTTGGCTCATTCTGTTCAAATCCAATGGAAGGGTTAATTAGGATTGCTAAAGAGCCAAGGAGAGTAAGGATATAATCACTTAGACGGGGCACCATGTTTGCTCAATGAACATGAAGCACATGGAGACTTGTAAGATTGATGTCAGCCCACCAAGGCAGACTTAGAAACTAAAGCCAGGCGAGCTAATGCTATTTGTATTGTAAGGTTGTATTAACAGGATCTTACGAGTCTGAGTGTGCTTCCTCCTTTCTTCATCTTCATGAGAACTAGGGAGGGTCTGGTCTGAGATGCTTTGTCAGGTTATATTACTGGCCTAGGTTTCTTTTATCTGATGGGTGTCTTGGATGCAGCTGTTCCTCCTGTTCCTCAAGGTTATTCCTTCTTCCCATCACACCAACAAAGAACTTTTATGGAATTAAATAAGACACTCTCAGGCCTTAGTGCCTAGTGCATATCCAGCCTGTGATTAGTCTTTGAGAATGGAAGAAATCAGAAATCAGGTAAACATTGTGAGTGCCCCCATTACAGTATCAATGGTGATAGGAAAGACTGAAATCACATCTGTTGTGATAACATCACACTTGTGATATATTCATGGTTTGTATCAGACCCCTATGGAACCAGCAACCAGGTGAATCATGTTATGATTATGTTATTATACAGAGATTATGATGACCCTGACCGTGTTATGGAAGGCCATAAGAGTCTGAGTTTTTCCCTAGACACAGGGGTCGGGATGTTAATGTTGTCCAACGTGGGTGCGTGAAATCTGTGAATAGACTGTTGCTATAATGCCTTGATAAAGTTCGTTTTAACTGATGTGTGTTTACTTTTTAATCTTTTTATTGCTCCCCACCAGAGGACTACTGGTAGATGGGTGGCCATATAAATTTGCTGAGTAAATTATAAACAAATGAATGAATATTACACCTAGTTTTAGCTGCTGGGACAAGTTCTACAGGGTAAGTTTTTAGGTGCTATGCATGTCCCACCAGAGGAATTCTACTTATTTTACACCTAAAATATTCCTTCTCCTGGCTGCATACCTACTGCTGTGTATTTAACTATTTGCTTATGTTGCCATCTTATATTGTTGTCTTTCAAGTAACCTGAGAGCTGCTGTACCAAGTCAAATCCCTTGCATGTCTGACCATGGTTGGCCAGTAAAAGTATCTGTATCTGTCATGCGTGGCCTTGTGCTTGCTGGCTATTCCATGTTGCAAGTTTCATCCAAGCTGCTTAAAGCATTCCCACACTCCTCCTGCTATTTGAGTCATATTGTGTGGAGGCAGGTCTGTAGGGTGTGGTCAAAACTGAGGCTACACAGAATGATCAAAGCTGTGGAAATAATGGAATAATTATCGCTAGTCCTCACCTTACGTCCGCTCATTTAACAACAGTTTGCAGTTACGACGGTGCTGAAAAAGTGACTTGCCATCCATCCTCGAAGTTACAATCATTGCACCACCCCTGCAGGCTCACTATCACAATTTGGGCATTTAGCAGCTGCCTCACGTTTACGACTGTTGCATATCTTGCAGTTGTAATCATGATTTGCGACTTGCCCAGCCAATTTCCAACAAGCAATTTCCTCAAAGGGGAAGCCAGATTTGTTTAAGAACAACATGGATCACTTAATGACCAGTGATTCACTTAATGATCACAGTAAAAAAATGGTCATGTGATCATTTGTTTAATGACTACATCAGCAACTGAAATTCCAGGCCCAATTGTGGTTGTAAATCAAGGACTACCTATGGAACTTCAATTCCTCCAATCTGACTGTGTTGACCATACCCTGACATGCTTGGTTTTGTATGAAGAATACCCAGAGGAAAATAGAGAGCAAACCCCTAAGAGACGATCTCAGACTCAAAGTTAATGAGAACTTGGATGGTTGTTTAATTACACCCTTCAAAGGATCAATACAACTTTTAAAAAAGTACAAAAATCCATGTAAAAAAATGGAGCCAAGAGCCTCATTCGTCCCTTGGCCTCTTCGTAAACAATAACAACATAAACAACCGTATAAAAATGGCATTGAACTTATTAGAAATCTTCTCCATATCAAAACTGGGGTTTTGTTTTGCCTAAAATCCTCTAAAGTAAAGGTAAAAGTTTCCCTGCCGGTCGTGGCCGGTTCGAGGGGGCGGTGCTCCTCTCCGTTTCACAGCCGAAGAGCCAACATTTCCGAAGAGGCTCCCGTGGTCACGTGGCCAGCGTGACAATATGCCGAGGCGCACGGATGCCGCTACCTTCCCACCAATCCAGGCGGTACCCGTTTCTCTGCTTGCATTTTGCACGCTTTCGGACTGCAGGGCTGGCAGGAGCTGGGCGGTGGGTCTCGAACTTGGGCTGCCGACCTTCCAGCCGACAAGCCGTGCGTCTTAACCACTGAAAAAGCAGGCTTATGTGGTTCCCTTTTTTCCTACTGTTGGCAATTCATTTTATATTAACATTTCGCTCTCGAGAAAGAAGACCCAGACATTGGCATGGACATTACAAATCCAATGCAGATGAAAGCAAAGAACAAAATCACACATTTGGTATTGGATCACTTTAGTGCACACACGACACACTTCCTGTGTCAGACAACTGAAAACACGTAGAACTGGCTGGCCTGCATTTAGATGCTCAAGGACTCTCAGCTGAGGCTGACAGCAGTTTTGCGTTTCAGTTTACAACGGGCGCCCTCTCCGAAATCCATCCTGTCCTTTCTATGAAGACCTTCGGATAACCTTGTAGGCACGCAACGTTCCACTTGAACACAAAATCTGGCCTTTGTTGATCTAGGAAACATGAGGAAGGCTGCTTGTCTCATCAGGGAAGCAGTCTGCATTTCCAAAAGCCCTGCCCAGCTGTGATAGACCCATGGTGAGGATGCCCTTGTATCACATTTCCTACACCACGTCCTGTACTTCCCAGCAATTTAGAGCATCAACCAGTCATAGCAGACAGCAGCCAACTTTGGCTGACTTCAGAAAAGCTAAGCGGGGTTAGATCTGGTTTAGGTTAGGATGGGAGACACCCAGAATGTTCCAGGGTAATCGATTAGGGAAATGGGTGCTGGTTTCCCACTCAAATATCTCCAAAGAAAGAACACAGATGTGTTCTGGGAGTTGAGCCATTGGGATATCTTGCTTGCATCCAGCTGTTGCTGGATGGAGCTACTCTTGTGCAGTCTCTGCACTATGACTGGAGATGTGATAAATCGCTATAAGGAAATGGCCTGGGTTCACATTAATCCACCTCGGTGTTTCTGAACCTCGGCAACTTTAAGATGGATGGACTTCAACTTCCAGACTTTCTCAGCCAGCAAGCTGGGGATACTGGGGGCTGAAGTCTGCACACCATGAAATTGCGAGGATTGAGGAGCATTGATCTAACCCATGGGACCCCAGTGATTCGATACTGCTGGCCGCATTTGAGATTTTGAGTGGTTGGGGCACAATCACAAATGCCACCATAAGGGGTAGATCCAGCCACAGGCACACCCTTATCTGGAAATAGCCAGTCCCCTCAGTTGTCCACCCGCAAATGTTATCCCGGCTTTCTCTTCGTATTTTCAAGGCGAATGAGCACTTTTTTAAACCAAACACTGAACTGCAATGCTTTTTTGTTGTGATGACTTTTCCTAAGGGAACATCCTTGGAGAGGAAAACAGGGATAAAGCCTCCCAGCATGGCAGTTTCCTAAGTGGTCCATTTTTTACATAAAAAACATCTTGCAGAAAATAAATGAAAGGACTAACGAGATACGGAAACTGGAAATCTTCAGGTGGGAATTAATGGCAGCTTTGGATTTACTGGCTACCAAATGTAGTAAAGCTGAGCAAATCTAGAGGAAGGGTGGGCTTGAGGAAACCAAAAACCTTAGCAGAGGGGGCACTCGTGCAAAGGGAAGACTGGCTCTGGCTTGCTTGCTTGCTTGCTTCCTTCCTTCCTTCCTTCCTTCCTTCCTTCCTTCCTTCCTTCCTTCCTCCCTTCTTCCCTTCCATCGATCCATCAATCCATCGATCCATCCATCTCTTAATCCTCCTATTTCATTAGAGCATCTTGTGTGTATTTTCTGCTTTGGGGAGCAGGAATGCACACTGTGGATTTTTCAGCAATATTAGTCCAAGGGAACTTAAGGCAGGCAGGCAGGCAGCCTGCATAAACACATCAGAATAAAACAAGATGTTTGAAAACAGTGTTCCCCGACTTCGGCAATTTTGAGCCAGGCTGGGAAATTCTGCGAGTCGCACTCCGCACGTCTTAAGCCTTTGCCAAAGTTGGGAAACAGAAGATACCGGATCCCATGGCCAGGCTACCCAACAATATCTACTTAGAACAGCAGCAGTGAGAACAATCACTCCAGCTTTCATGGACAGGTTAGGCCAACGGGCATTTCCCCCTTACATACCATAGCCGTGCACATGCCAAAATACATCATGTGGCACATCAATAACACCGTAAATCACTTCCAAATGCTGGAAAGAGCAGGAGCAAGGGCTGATTAGGACTCTCTAAATGTCTCCGAGATTCAGCAGCGTTTCCCATCCCCAGTGGAACTGAGATGGTGTGACAACAGAAGGGGTTGTGCCCTCTTCAGATTTAACCTATTTATTTCAGAAAAAGCCTGCATGGACTGCAGTTACAGAGTGCTATCCTGAGTGTGAGACTTGAGCTAGATCCATGGTGTGTATGTGTCTGTATCTGGCGTGTCTCTGTGTGTGGAACTGTAAAAAAATAAAAATTGTGCGGAGTGAAAAAATGCAAATATATCTGATCAGTTTGATGTAGTTGGCTGTGATTTTGTCACAGTCATAGCCAGGAGTTTCTTCAGACCCTGAAGCAAACGGTGGGTTTTTCCTGGTCTTACTATCTGCAAAAGAAAACCGTGTCACACAGTTTTTAAACAGCAGGATAATTTGGGGAGAAAAAAAGCAAACAGGAATTTGATGTTTGTAGCCAGACTTTGGGCACTCCTGCCTCTATCTCAGTGTTTCTCAACCTTGGCAACTCGAAGATAGATGGGCTTCAAGTCCCAAATGAAGTTCATGTCTTTTAAAATTGCTGAGATTGAGAAATACTGCATATTGCATATAATACTGCAATATAGCCGTGAATACACAGCTGTGCCGTGTCATTCCAGTATTGTGTCTGATATCCAATTTTTCTACCTGGAACAGCCGTTCTTGACATAGGAGAGCAGTTTTGCAGAGGTGAGCTGAGGAACAAGACAGGCTGGCTTCACACAACACCTTGTACTAAGCAAAACATGTGGCAGTCCTTTATGGCTCATCATGACAATATCTAGCCATGGTCTAACCTGGGCTTAGGTTTTATGTGTTGGGTGAATCAAGCTATAGGGCTATAAAAGTCCCTGTTTCAGTTCAAGCCCAAGAGACAATGTTGGACCTCTTGATGGACAATGGATCAACTTCATCCTGAATCTTCCCTTGATAACTGTTTATTTATTTAGCAAATTTTAATAGCATCTTACTAAACATGTCTCTGGGTGGTATACAACCATCAACAGTTAAACCAATATCACACAATTCAATATAAATAAAAACTAAGGTTGTGGGAGAATAACCTCCAGAGAAACATAATACAGCCATCTAATTCCATGGGATCCCTGAGTTTTTTTTGGAAGGACCATGTTTTAAATGCTTTCTGGAAGGCTAATCTCTCTGGATGGGGCCAACCTCATTTTGGGGAAGGAGAGATGCTTTCAAGGGCAGGAGTCACAGCTGAAGGACAGGCACCTCTTTGCTTCACAATGATCCCCCTTAAACACAATGACACAAGCTTCACACGACATGCTAAGACATGAGAAGTTGGCTGGATGGTGGGTTCCAGACATGGCATCTTATCAATTCCAGGTTTCATCTTGAGCCAGCTGTATTCTGCGCACTGTGTGATGGTCAGGGTATGCTACCCAGAACAGAGTTGTCTTGAAAGACTAAACATTTCCAAAAAGTTTCTGTAAAATGAGATTTGTAACATCTAGTTCGTAACTATTTATTTATTTATTCCTTGATGACAAGGAGCTACAGTCGTATTTTGGATCGATGGGAAGATACAGCCTATTGGGACATGGAAAAGCATTTCTTGATCTGATCTTGCAAACACCTTCAAAAAGGTGCATATCAGTCGGATTTTACCCAGACCGTTAAAAGGTTCTGTAATAATGATGCAAGAATTTGAACCCTGAATCGCTGCTCTGCTGTCTGCCGATAATCATTCATTTATTTAGGAAACTTATAGGGTTGCCCAGCTCATGCAAGGTGTCTCCAGGTATCTTACAGAAATAGATTTTGAAGCCCCTGAGCCTGAATTTGTCAAAAGCTTAATTTCTGTGGCTTTGGAGAACAATTAAAAAAAAAAAACCGCATTGCATGTGCTCGCTTTCCAAATTTGCATGCTGCACCCAGCCACTGTTTTTGTTAATGGATGTTCATCAGCAAATTATCCCTGGTTTTAGCTCTTGATTATCATCTGTTTTCAATGCGATTGTTCCCAGTTTTCTGTCTCAGCCTGTCACCAACCCCGGCACAAGTAACTCAAGATAGCACCGTGAATCTTGGACCAACGGGAGTGCAGTCCATAAATGATTACGCCACCATAAAATGGTTAGGCCCTCAGGCACCCTGAATACACAGCTTTCTTGTTTTGGTGACTGACAAAAATGCCAGCCAGCTCTGCATAATGATGCTCTGGGATTACAAAACCAACAATTAGCACCAAAGTGACGATTGAAGAACCACGTGGAATTTGGGGCGATACAGGGAAGATGTGCGTCCTTTCTTAGTTCTCAATATTTTTCCCACAGCCAGGCGGACACAGGTGGGCTTCAAAAATTCAGAAAACCACTACAGTGCGATGAAAGAGATTTCAAGAATTTTCAGCTGCCTTGCAATAGTTGTTCAGTTTTCTTGCAGTCTGGACACAGGAGCCCTAAAGATACAACGGCATGCAGTCCTACAAAGAAGTTAGTACATTTGGCCCATCTCTCCGGCTTCCCCAAATAATTATCAAAGGACTTCAAGCACATTTTTGAAATCACCCAGACTATATTTTTTTTTCAAATAGGGTCAATCATAAAGATTGATTTCTGCAGCCAGTACCACATTCTCTAACATGAAGTTATGTCCAATCCTTTTTGACCTCTAGGATTGGACACTAGTCTTTCTCAGCTTCGAGATTTTTGGGAACTGCAGAAGTCTCAAAAATATGGGGCAGATCGTCAAAGGTCCTCTAAAAAAGCTTTGGACTTTAGCTTTCATCAGTTCCAAACCAATAGTTTGTGGAAACTATAGTCCAAAACGTTTAGAAAACATCAGAATTTCCAACAAAATGTGAACCACCGGGATTCTCTGAATTCCATGGAAGAAATGGACATAAACCCAAAATAACCTGGCTGTACGTTATGTATATATGTTCCTTCTTTCCCAGAACAACCAACACAAGGAAATGTTCTTCCAGTTATGGCACAAAAAGATGTTTTCCTGGTATTAGGGGTGACATGTTTTTCTAATAGGACTCCAGTGCCATCAGTGCTATGTAATACTTCTCCTATTATTAGGAGTTGCTCAGTTATTATTTTGAAAGAACAAGAGCTTATTTGAATAATTAAAAAAGTGTTGCCGTAGAACATGGACTCTTGGGGGTTTTGACAGCACATTAAGTTATGGTTTGGTTAACCCCAATTTGCCAAAGAAACTACAACGGACTGAATTCACACACACTGCACCAACTCACAGATTTTAAAACTAGGGTGTATATACTGAATACATCACAATTGGATCAGTTTGTATGCCAGACTGAGCCCAAACCGAAGTTCAGTATCATGTGTGAATCCAGTCTTTATTGAAAACTGGTGGCCACGAAGTCAGAATCAGATACATTTTATGAAGAAAAACTGGTGGTTGGACCCAGAGTATTTGAACCAATCTTGTAACACAGTCCAGATCCCCAGATCTGAATTTAATCGACCCAGTTTCACATTCATGAAAAAGGCATTTTATCTGAGGTTGTTTAAAGCTTTGTCTTCCCTGCTCGTATTACCTAGAGAACTGATGCATTGAAAAAATGAACACAGGTAAAACTAGCCTGTGCCCTTTCCAGTTGCAGATTTTGTTCTTCTTTTCTAGCATCTTTCACAGGTTGACTGGAAGGAAGCACGGTAACTTTCTTCTCCCCCTCTCCTGAAAGCATCTGGTTCTTCACATAGTTTTAGGAGGGTCCCTTTGGATCACAGAAGCCAATGCTGATCAGCCACACCATCCCAAAGAGAACAACAGGATCTTCCCCTGGGCTTTCTTGGCTGTCATGAAGGAGCAGTTGAACAGAGCATCCTTTTCTGAGACCTGGAACCGATGGTTCTTCTCGTTCGGTTGGTGTGTGTCTGCAGACAACCACAGAGAGGTGGAACAGGTGCGACTTGCTGCAAACTCAGGAATGATTAGACTGGTTTTCATGGGTGGTGGAAAAAAATAGATGAATCCCATGTCTCACCTCATTCCCATGTTTGGGAAGTTCTGAAACCCTTTGATGTCCCCAACGCGGTCAAAGAACATCTCAGGAGGCTCCCTCCTCTCGGGCTTGGCCAAGACAACTCATTCACAAAGAACCCGGGAAAGAGTTACGGGTCGGTGGAACTGTTTGGTCTTCTTGAGTTAGGAAAGAGCTCATCTTCCTTTGGGTCTAAGGATGAGGTTCTCCTCCCGCTCCCAAGGCGAAGGCAGCTGACGCGGGGCTTCCCTCCTTCCCGACCTCCTCCCATCTCAAGTCAGTCCAACGAGACTTCGCAGGGGTTTTCGTGAGCCTGTCGCGCCTCCTCGTAGACGCGGATGAAGTCTTTGTATCGGGGAGCACAGGTGAGCCAGGCCTCTGCAAAGTGCATCCACCCAGTGAATAAAAAACTGCCTGGACCGGGCCTTACCCCACATCGTAGCAGGGTGTGGATGCTGCCTGTGGATTTTCCAGATTTGCCAACCGCTTGGAACAATGCAAACTTCTGTCGGTGGATCCGAGTGGCGCTCACGCTGATGATCGATTCTTGGGCTTCCCTATCATGGGAGACAGCCCGGATATTGCCACGGATAACTGCAAAAAGAGGGGTGGGGAGGTTGAGGAGGCGAATGGGGAAGTGCTTGTAAAAGGGTCTGGTGACCGCTCAGCCCACTCCCCCTTTTAGAAGACAGTTTCAAGCACTCGTCCAGAAAACAGAGCAAGGGATTCCCAGCTTATAGGCTAAGTTAAGCTACGGTGGGTTTGATCAGAGTTTCTTGAATAGATCCCCAACGGGGTGGGTTCACACAACTCTCTAAACCAGTCTTTTTCAAACTTGGCCACTTTAAGAGAAGTGGGCCTCAGCTCCTAGAATTCCTTGCAGGGGAATCCTGGGAGTTGAAGTCCACACTTCTTAACGTCGTTAAGTGAGTACAGTGGTTGTGAAGCTACCCCATTGTCACCAAGGGGTGTTTTTTGTCGGAAACAGGATGCGAATGCCGGTTTCTGGCAAAAAAATGTCGTAAATCGTGGTCGTGCTGCAAACGGCCGTAAATGCGGCCCGATCGCCAAGTGCCCGAAGCGTAATGGTGCGACCGCGAGGGGGCTTGTTAAAAACTTCTATTGACCCCGATTTGAGGGTGGCTGAGGGCCACTCTCGGAGAGGCGTTGGTGGACACCGCGCTGCTGACCTCGCCCTCGATCGGTCGCGATGGCTTTCCAGCAGCAGCGACGAGCTCCGAAGGGACGGCTGGGAGATCATCGTTCAGATGCTGCCGGTCCCCTGTCGGCATTCTGCCCCGAGCCTCCTTGCTCGAAAATGTATTTGTCTTCCTTCGCACCAGCACGGGGCCTCTCAGGGGTCTCCCCACAGGCCCCTGATCTGATCTGATCTGGCGTGACAAATCCTTCTCTCCTCTTGCTAGTGCGACCCCAGAGCTGGGCGCTCACGGACACCGCGACCCCTTTCTTCCGCTGTTTGAGGACTGCGAATCGGCGTGCGTGCGCATGCGCGCGCTAGTGCTTGGAGGGCTGCAAGTGCAGGGTGTGTGTGTGTGTGTGTGTGTGGACGGACAGCCACAAGCATCGCCAATATTCAGATTCATTGTATAACGTGTGCAACGAACGTCATATTTGCATGTTTGATGTGCAGCGGGGACTGTCGAGGGTGTGGCTGCGTGTGGTAGCTTTCGTGAGGTCTGCCCTTTTAGTTTTGTTGGTTGTGCATCTCATAGTTTCTGTGACACTGTACGAGTGATGCGCTGACTGGGGGCATTTTTAATTTCGTTGTACGTGGTGCAATGACAATAAAGATGATCACTACTGTTACGCCTCCAGCTGAGGAGCAAAACGATCGGTGGACTAGCCTTGGCCAGCGGGTCTTTATCGCTTTGTGACTTAAGTGCCACTTAACTTAGCGACCCCGGCATGGGGAAGGGGAGCCGAGCCGCTCCTCGCTTTCACAGCTGCACGGAGTTTGCGGCAAAAGCCGTCAGCGCTGCGCTTTGCAAAGCACCGTTCTTGACTCTAGACCAGTGTGGGGTCATGGCGAAGGCAACAAGCTAGAAACCATGAGGCTGTGAGTTCTGCAGGCAGTCCTCAACTTATGACCAGTCACTCAGCAAAGTTACAACGGAACCCCAAAGGTACTTAAGACCCGGTTCTGTTCCAGTGGCCAGCCTGCCCCCCCGTCCACCGTGACCACTTGGCGACCGGCCTGCATTTAAGCCATTTGCAGCATCCCACAGTCCTGGGACTAAAATTGTTGATGTCTTTGCCGAAAACCAGCATTCATTTCTGATTTTCGGCAGAAGCACCCCAACGCGAACAACATGTTTGCTTAACGACCATGGGTTTGCTTTACCACTCCAGTGATTCGCTTAGCAACCGGCCCCCCAAAAAGGTCATAAAATCGAGTCAGTCATACGAGTGACCCACTTTTCAACTCTCACAACTTACAGCCGTAATGGGCAGGGCTCCATTTCAGCTGTAAATTGAAGGGTTAACGGCAGTCCTGCCTTGGGTGCGAAGCTAGCTGAATGATCTTGGGCCAGTCCCGCTCCCTCAGCCCTAGGAAAGAGGCAATGGCAAACCACTTCTGAAATCTTGCGAAGAAAACCAGGCAGTCGCCAGGAGTCAACACGGACTGAGAGGAACACGCAACTCAAATAAACGAATTCGCTGTTCTGGCTGCTGCACCGTTGACCAACTTAGGCACTACTAGATCCTTGGAAAGCAGCGCACACATCGTGCCTTCCCTTTCCTGTTCTCGTGCGTAAAATGGGAATATTGAGACCCTGTCTTACAGGACTGCAGGGATGATGAAGGCCAGAAGGACTGAAACATGGGTGGTGGTGCTTGCGAAGTGTGCGCCCACTTTGGGAATCACGCAGGAGTACTCTGCTGATGAGCCCAGCCCCTTTCTGCGATTTGTTAAGAGTGCAAACAGACTTCCGCCCAGGATAGATCCGTTCGTTCTGCTCCTTTCAGAAATGCGTTCATTAAAGTTAAAGGAAATCCACCTGTATTTCATTTCCCCCCCACCCCGATTGTTCAATACAAATTATAATTGGGTGGCAACTTTGAGAAGGGCCGAGAGGGTCTTCGAAATCTGTTAAGATCAGATGTACCTTGGATCATTGCCAGGATAAAGTTGCTTTAAAAAGTCCTGTCTCCCCTCTTGGATTCCTTCATTTCCCATATTTATGATGGCGAACAGAGCGGGAAACCACAACAGTGGGGAAAATATACTCACCAAAATCACTTGTGCAAACCGCCATCAGGATCTCAGTGTTGTTACACGGACGACAAGTCCCTGCGTCTTAGAAAGGTGGAAAATGGATTGTTACTAAACAGCAGTTGGGCCCGTAATCAACGTCCATATAGTCCTTGACTTATGACCTTTTATTTAGTGACTGTTCCAAGTTACGACAATGCTGCAAAAAGTGACTTGTGACCATCACAGCACCCCCTCCCCCAGTCATGTCATCACAATTCAGGGGTAGCAGCATCCTGCAGTCACAGGATCGCTCTTTGCAATCTTCTCGGGGTATTCCAACAAGCAAAGTCAGATTTGTTCAATGACCAGGGCAGAAAAGATTGTAGAATCAGACACAATCACATGAGAACTCATTTAATGACCGCCTTGCTTAGCCACGGATGTTCGGGTCCCCGTGATAATCATTAAATCAAGGACTACCTGAATTAGAAATAAAGGCAAAATAAGCCCCCTTAAGTTTGTCTTCTGCCTTTCTGGAAGCAGCATTGAATCTGGACATGCTCCTTTCGATTGGAAAATATAACATTTACAAGTTGGACATGATAGCATACTAACTATGGCTGGGTTTTGTTGCTCTTCGTTTCGTTTTTCCTGCCCTGGTGTGTGACTCAGCTGAGTTAATTTAGTAAACCTAGTTAATTTAGTAAACCTAGATTCACACGGCCCCACACTGTGTGAATGCAGTGATGCAGCCAGGGTTGAGAGAAAGTATACTGAGAATATGGTAAATCAACGCTCTGCGAATATATACACGATGATTTCCGACTACCAGCCACTGAACAGGAAGATACAAAGTGGTTAGGTTCACAAAACAAGCTACGATAAAATGCCGTTTGATTTTGGCTCCATGGGTTTATTGATCCTAACTCTTCTGGTCTGAAGATGATGGTTTATGAACGAAGTTATGACACGAACCCAGCTCAGTGAGGCTGATTCAACAAAGGGCTGCAGAAGCCACGCTGCAGGAATCCAGCACATGGAAAGGCAAGATGTGCTGAACTAGCAACTCCGACTTGCCGAATCGTAGTTCTTGAATAAGCTAAACTGTCCGGGTTTGCATAACACGCTATGAAATCAAGCTCCATGCTGGGTTAGCGCTTCAATGCAATTTTTCATAATGCTCACCTATAAACAGGATGGATTAAACGGAAAGCCCACCCCCACAGCCCACATTCTCAGGGTGACTTGTGGACAAAAAGAAGAGCTCTTTGGCATTTCCCTGTCCCACATTTTCCATCCAACCACGGCAGTCGAACTCCTTCAGGCAGCATTCAGACATCCCACCATATCAAAGTATGTGTTTAAATGATGGGAAACCAACTGATTGCTTCCAAGGTCTTGTGCCAAGAAGATGGTAAACCAGGGATTTCCTCTGTATTTGAAGCTTGCTGCAAAGTTTGGGTGTGGTTAGCACCGGAAATGATCTTGGATGCGAAGAGGACAAACTTTTAGAAAGAGCTTGGCAGGTTCACTGCACCTGTTAGTGCCTCGTAAAAGGAGCTGTGTGCCCACCCAACCTTCCTGAAGCATTTTTTCCATCCAGTTTTAAATAGCTACACCTCTCCACTTCGCACAAATTACAGTTATTTTTTTTACAGGTAGTCCTCGACTTACATCCATTTGCTCAGCGACTGTTCAAAGTTACAATGGCACTGAAAAATGTGATTTATGACCAATCCTTGCGTTACAATCATTGGAGCATTCCCATGATCATGTGAACAGAATTTGGGTGCGTGGCAACCGGCAGTTGCAGTGACCTGGGGTCATGCGATCACCAATTGTGGCTTCCAATAAGCAAAGTCAATGGGGGGAGCCGGATTTGCTAAACCACCACATGATTCACTTAACAACTGCAGTACTTCACTTAACAAACATGGCAAAAAAGATTGTAAAATCAGGCACGATTCACTCAACAGCTATCTTGCTTAGCAACGTAAATTCTGGTCCTAGTTGTAGTTGTAAGTCAAGGACTACCTGGAATTACAAGGACTACCTGGAATTACAAGGACTACCTGGAATTACATTTTTAAAACTTTTTAATTTATTTATTTAATTTATTTTTTGATAGTTTGCTTCTAGAGTCATTTGTTGAGATGGGTGGCCATACAAACTGAACACATAAATCATTATTGTGGTTTAACACACATCCAGCCTTGATACTTATACTGGATTTGGCATTTATATCTACCTATTTAAATTTCTTAATTATTTAAACTTGATGATGCTTTACCCATATCATTACACACAGGGCTCTCTACAATTTTGCATGTGGAATATGGGATGCCTTTTGGATTTGGGATTCCACATTCGCTTTGGAAAATTTGGATATGGTTCAGTTACTAAGGACCCTAGGATCTATGCACGAGTTCCAGGTAGTTAATGCCCCTAAGTGATGATAAATCTGCTTGCCCAACATTCCCACAAGGCATTCATCCCATATCCAAGTAAACTGTAATGGTACAGAATGTGGGAAAGACCTTGGGAGACGTGGAAAAGACATGCTGCCAAGGGAATGGTTAGATAAGAGAGAGCATAGCCCACAGTTGCGTAGTGGGTGGAGCAAGAGGCTCAGAAGGGACCCTCCCGAGTTTCTCCCTGTTACTGACGGGAGAATTGGACCTTTGGACTTGCATGATTCTGTCATTGCAGCTTTACGGGAAAGTAGAATTAGCTCATCTGGTTGTGATTCCTATCTGGTGTACCCCACAAGGCCATGGTAGCTCAGCGGTTAAGACGTTGGGCTTGCCAGTTGGAAAGCTGATGGCCCAGGTGCGAGACTCGAGCGTCGCACAAGGGGGAGAGCTCCCCTCCTCGCCCTAGCTCCTGCTAGCCGAGCAGTTTGAAAGCCTGCAAACCTGAGTAGATAAATAGGTACCACTCCGGTGAGAAGGTAACAGCGCTCCGTGATGTTGTGCTGGCCACGTGGCCGCGGAAACGTCTTTGGACAAGCGCTGGTTCAACGGCCCTTGAAAGAGAGATGAGCACCGCCCCCTATAGCCGCAGGGCTAGTGCAGTAAAAACCCACAGGGCTCCTTTACCGTTGACCCCACAGGGCCAACGCAAACGCACCTTCCACACTGAGATTCCTCCAAGACCAGGAGAAGTGAGCATTCCACTCGCCCCGCAGCTCATAACGGAAAGCTGCAATTCGGCGGCTGATGTCCTGATGCAAAGTGGACTGCAGGAAGAGGGCCACTTTCTCCTTCGGCAGCCATGTGAAACAGCGCACCTTGGGCTGTAGGGCCGCGTCCGTCTCTGAAAGCAGGAGCTCCAACACCCCGTCCCGTTCCAAGTAAATCTGAGCTCCCCGGAAGCTGCTAGAAGACTTG
Organism: Acrochordus granulatus; assembly: GCA_032468055.1. Taxonomy (NCBI): domain Eukaryota; kingdom Metazoa; phylum Chordata; class Lepidosauria; order Squamata; family Acrochordidae; genus Acrochordus; species Acrochordus granulatus. The sequence continues at coordinate 56,484 of JANHZU010006912.1, read as the reverse complement.
ATGCAAGCAGTTACATGCTGTGGTTTCTCTTTGCCAGCAGCGCCCGTGGGCAGGCGGGGAAACAGGCTGAGGCGCAAAGCTCCAGTCGGGTACAGCCATTCCAGTGATCCTTCAGCGCAGTGCAACGAGATCTGTTCCACGCTTCCAGCTTCTTGGGACAGACCACTACAAGGGAGAGAGAAACAAGAGTTAGTCAAAGGAGGTGACTTTCTCTGATGAGCATGAGTGCCGATCTGGTGCCCCTGGGCACCTTAGCACAGTTCCATGCACACATGTCCAATTTCCTCTCCCACCTGACTCTGGCAGAATATAATGAGAACATGAATTTCCAGGAGGGAGGGGGCATTGATTCCGGAGGAGTAAAAGGCAACTCAGCCCAGATGTCGTGTGAGTGAAAGAGGATGAAGACAGCCCCTCCCTAATACTTCCCAGAGTACAGTATAGGTTACAGATGTGAGTCTGGCAAGATTTTGCGATAGTATGGAACAATCTGGAAGAACTGCCATGTGTCGTTCTTGGTTTTGGGCTTGACACTGATCCAAGGGAAAGGAAAAAATTACTGGAATAGAAATACATCAGAAAACTGGTATGATTCAAAGTCCAGGGCCTGCCTTTTGCATGCCACTCAGTTCCTAACTATGGCAGGGGTCATAGTTAATAGATTGTTTGGAAATAACTCAGGGAAAAAAGAGAACAGGGTAAGCTGTTGGGATATGAAGCATATATCTGAATTTAATTTAACGTATTCGATTTAGGCACCATGGACTCCAGAATGATTCTGGGCAGCTCAGAGCATGATCAAGACGATAAGGATAAAATCTTCAAAGAAAATATAGATTCATACAGAAGATATAAACTCTTCCAAGAAAATATTAGATCTTCAAAGAAACTGTAAACTCTTCCAAGAAAATATAAAATCTTCAAAAAAACCCCCACCATCTTCAAACAAAATATAAAATCTCCAAAGAAACTATAAACTCTTGAAAGAAAATACAAACTCTTCAAAGAAACTATAAACTCTTGAAAGAAAATATAAAATCTCCAAAATATAGAAATCTCTTCAAAGAGAATATAAACTCTTCAAAGAAAACAGAAGCTTTTAGATGGAATGATGGACTTTGCATTCCGGCAAGTGGTATTTTCTAAGTGGGCACGGTTCTCCTCGCAGACGTTTGTGGCGCCCCAAGCCCAGCCCCATGGCCTCCCTTTTGCCCAACTTGTTAACAGATTGTAACCTCAAAATTTCCCATGCACCACCGGTCCCCAAAGGCCCAGGGGTCTCTGTCTTACAATATCTGGGTTTAATGGCTGTTCCGAGATCACCCATGTGCCTTCTCTCGGATTTTTGGATCCTCTCGGGGGAACGTTGCGGTAGGCTAGACCAATCAGTTCTGCGTCTCAGCCTCCCAATGACCGGCGGAGAGGTGTGGGTGATGGTCGATGACTCAGGCGCCACCGGGGCCCATCTGTTCAGAGACTGCATGCTTAGACCCTGACAACTGTCCAAAGCGTCCTCCTCCGTCCCATCTCGTCTTGGCGAGCCATCAGAGGGCGGGAAAGGTTTGACTGACGCCTGCCACTTTCACAGGAACGATGACTCATCGCTGGTCTTCTGCAGAGGATCAAGACTGCCGAGAACCAGATGTTGCAGCTGTGTTGCCCTCTCCGCCCCATTTAATCACTGAGAGCTCTCTTGAAGCTCCTCTTCAGAAGCCCCATAGATAATGAGGCTGGAGGACCGTTCTTTATGAATGAAAGGCTGCCTGGTTCCCAGGGAAGAGGGTATCCACTCGGCTGCTCAGTGTTATAAACAGAATCTCAGGATTCCCAAAGTCCCGACATCTCCCATTACTCCCTCTCTCTCTCTCTCTCCTGTAAACAGTTCTGGAGTAATTTTCCACTAGCTGCTTAGCCCACATTTTTCCTGTTTTCTTTATAAACATGCTATAAAAGGGAACAGGAGAAAAAGCAAAGGAGTGAGTTACTAATGGTATTATCTTAATTGCTAATGGTATTATCTTAATTTCTCGCATGCAGGAGTTTAAACGATTAACACGTTCGTCCTGAGTCACGCTGCCAAACCAAAAACTATTATCTCTTAGCGACAAGGAACTATTGGGGTGGGA
>JANHZU010006912.1:0-18907 GCA_032468055.1 Acrochordus granulatus | reverse complement strand
GCCACATAATGCGCAGGGAGGACTCATTAGAAAAGACTGTGATGCTGGGAAGGATTGAAGGGAAGAGGAGGAGGGGAGGGCAGAGGAGGAGGTAGGTGGATAGCATAGTCGGTGTGATAGGTGTGAGCTTGGGAAGACTCCAGGAGGCAGTGCAGGACAGGGGGGCCTGGCGTGATGCAGTCCATGGGGTCACAAAGAGTTGGACATGACTGCACGACTGAACAACAACAAAAGTATGGCGGGAACGGTAACAGCATTTTGAGCTTCTTGGCATATGGTCATGCCAGCCACATGACCAAGGAAGTATCTTGAGACAACATTGGCTCCCTTGGCTGTGAACTGGAGGTGAGCGTCACCCCGTAGAGTTGGACATGACTGAAAAGGGGAAATCTTTACCTTTACCTGAGCTCTGTGGTCTTGGGTAGGCCAACCTAGACTTCTGTCATTGAGCTAGCACAAATTGAGGAGCACAATCCTCTCTTCCATATATTTACCTTCTGAGCAGAATACATCATTACTGTTTGAGGGAAAGAACCACAGCAAAAATACGGGGCTGATATTCAGCACGTTATGCCTATTTTCTTCCACGGGTTATTGTAAGAAACTTGGATTAGCATCTTGGAAGTCAACATCTGTCCTGTAATATCTTTAGTCTGGTTTAGCAGCTGATGGCTTGTAGTACTTTGGCAGAATAAGACTTAGCAAGATTCAGAATGCAAATTGGCTTCAATTCAGTCTCAACCTGGTTTGGGCGCCATAAGAAGCTTCTTGGTTGCCCTGTTACAAACCATATCTACTTATTCATCCATCAGTATCAATCGCTTCTCCTGTTCCTGCCTTCCAACTTGACCCTGGTCCACTCATCTCCTCTGCTCTTTGCTCTACGCCCTTTGCATATCCAGCTCCATCTGGAAGACTAATTGTTTGATTTCCATTTTCTTAAAAACAGAGGGGGGGGAGAGTCCTAATTAAAACAAGGCGGGGCAATCCAAGGGAAACTGTATGTTTATCTCCACTGAATGCTTGTAATCTCTTTTGGGAACCCAGCCAGGAGGTGGGGTGGGAGAGGGAGAGATGCAAGAGACCCTCACCGGTCAGGCAGGCGGGCGGCTTCCAAGACAGAGTGCTGGATAATCAGGCTCCTGTTTCTTTAACTGGCTTTGCTTGAGGACACTTGAGTGTCAGGCTCGGAAGTGTGGATGTGCGTGTGGATGAGTGTGTGTGTACGTACGTGAAGGCAGAGAGGGAGGGAGGAGGCAAGAGAAGGAGAGCCTGCATCTTGCTTCCTTGCTGTCTGGATAACCCATTGTTGTTGTTATTATTTTGTTGGGTTGTTTGGAGTTGTTTATTGTTATTCCTGTTGCTATTATTTTTGCTGGAATGGGGAAGGAAGGAAAGGCTGAGAGCCCCCTCTTTTCTTCACCTTTCCGGCAAGACCCTTCTTTCTGATCGGCGGTGATGCCTGGTTTGGGGGGCCCTTTTTCCAGAGTCTTCTGCTTTGGGGCTGAGCAATCAACCGACCGGTGGATTATTGTCAGGCGTGCTGGAAGAAACGGGGAAGCTTTCTCTGCTGGAGAGAAGAAAGGAAGAAAAGTAAAACCACCCATCCTTCAGCACAACAAGCCAACATCCGGCTGAGTTTACCTGGCTGGGTTGGACAAGAAGAGAAAATTGGGGGGCCTTCCTGCTTCCCCCGTCAGTAAAGTCCTTTTTCCTCCCACAGAAGGGTTGTGTTACTATTTTTTCCTCCTCTGGCTGCTTTGCAGTGGGTGAGAAAGGGATGAGCTAAGACAACGGTCTTGGAGGTAAGCATGCTAATTTTGAGGATTAAAGCTGTTTGAGCACAAAGCTCCCCTCTCCCATAACTAACCCTCCCTCCAGACCTCAAGAGCAGATATTGTGATCTGCAGGATGGATGCCACCAGGGTCTTTGCACATCTGTCCTGTGGGAAGGACCCCGCTTGGTAATTTACACCTCCCTTTTCAGCAGAGACTCCAGGTTGGGATCTCAGGTTTGCGTTACATAAGGACCAGCCTTCTTGTCCTTCTGAACTGGGCTGGTAGGGGAGGGGGTGGTCTTCTTGCCACTGCAGTTCTCCCCCAGATCCCCTTAAGGATTTCTCCCATCCCATGTTGGGTTTTGCTGCATTGGATGGAAAATTTTTAGTGGCCAGCTCTAAAGGCCAGCTCACCCAAAGATGAGAAGAAGTGGGGAAATGATGTTGTTATTGTGTTTTTTGAGGGGGGATGCTGAGGTGGAGGAATCTGGGGCTTCTTTGACTGGCAGAGCTTCTCCCAGGCAACCTGGGCTGGTGGAGGAGTGTGGAGAGGCAATGATTAATTGCACACCCATGTAGCTTTGGTAGTTTAGAAAGAAGGGTGTAAGAAATGAATCTTGGTCATACTGCTTAAATTTGATCCTCCATCACAAGAAGTGAATCATCTCCCCGAATGTCTACCCTGTCCTGCTAGCTGGTCATCTCTCTATGTCTCTCTAGCTGAGGATCTAATTTAGGATGTAGATCTCTAGATTTAATATTGAAGAAGCACCACTGAACCTGATTATGTTTTCTGTCCATAAAATTGGTCTGCTTGGCTAAATTTCAGGGCCCCTGGTCTTCATCAAAGGTAACCTAATTTTTTTTGACTCCTGGCTCTGTGCTTTTTTTATCATTGGATCACCAAAAGTAGCCACTGATGCTTTTCATAGCATCCAGAGAAAGTGCCCTAGAGAAACTTCACCTGTTACATTCTTGGAAATGTCTCTTCAGTAACGAAAGCAGGACTGTTACCACCTTATTTAGGACCAGATTTCTTAAGAAGGGGCTTGTATAGAGATGACCAAGGATTGAGATCTGGAATAATTTGGTGCACAGAGAAGACAGAGAGAGAGGACATCCCAGCAGATGTTAACAAATAGATAACTGGCTGGGTAATAATTTGGAAATGCCACTGGACCTTTTCCTCTTTTGGAGTAAATGAAAGAGGAAAAGAATGAGAAGAATGAGATTATTTTGAATGTGGGTTCCAGCTCTATCTCCCTTTCTGGACAGAAGAAGTTCTTGGCTCTTCACTAAAAATTTAGGGGTTTTAGTCTTTCCAGAATCTACTGTATCCTTGTTTGTCTTTAGCATACAAAACTTTTGGAGCCATAAAAACACCCTCCCCACTAACAAAGATCAGTAAGGTTGCTAGAGATAACCCCAATCTCCTGCATTTTTCTGACAATTGTCTTCAAAGGACAAGGACAGCACTATCTGATATTGAAAAGCTTTGCCTGTTGGTGCTGTTGGTGTTGACAGGTCTTACAGAAGGTTCAAAAGCAAGCATGGGCACTTTCCTGGTCACTTGGTGACTTTACTTCTGGATGGAAGACATCTGACAGATAGATGCACTAACCTCTCAATAGTGAACCCAACGGGGTTCAGGGGAAATGGAGTAACCCTATGAAGAGTCCTGAGTAAACGAATACTTGGTCTCACACAGGGGGAAATTCAGCAACGTGTGGTAATAGGGATTATTTATTTGTTTATTAAATTCATATGCTGCCCATCTCACCTAGAGGAGACTGAAACTGTATAGATTCTTTGGCATAAGAAATGAAATGACTGCATAATGCTAAGCCATAGTCTTCAAAGATTCCATTCTAAATCTGAAGATCCTCTAATTTCATGCCCAGCCTTTTCGCAAGCCTGCATCTAGGGTTGTGGAAGCAAGCCATGTTTACTTTTGATGGTGTTTTGAAATGCTTGGATTCAGAAGAACTCTTGTCATTGATTCATATCTGGTGCTTATGTTCAGAAGCTCGGGTGGGTTTTGTTTGGAGGCAAACTGGAGAGAACAGAAGCCATCATCCATCTTTTAGATTCGCAGACTGAAATCAATTCATTGAAAGGCATCTGTCTATCCTTTGAGCTCCTTAGAGTTTCATCTCAAAGCAACCCTTCCCAGGTTGAATCCCAGGAAGTGTGTTTAGTGTGTTGTGTGAATACAGCCGTGAACATGTTACAGGGGGGGGAAAACTGTCTTCATTTTAGACAAAAACATTTCTTGCCTATTGTTTAAAAAAATTGTGGATTAACTCCTTAATTTGCACTGGATTCTATTCTACTTATGGGGTGATGGGGCAAATTACCTGTAGGATGTTATTCTTGAGAGCCCAGATTCTAAGAACATCTTCAGAAGTTCTCCTTCATGTTTCCTTCTAAAATGCACTACACTTGGGAGACAACTAATAGAAAGGCCTTCTCAGTGAGAGAACCCTTGTGATTCCACCCTCTCAAATGTCTTTTTACATGCATGTGGGGATTAAGCTGATGCCCTTAGATCCAAGGGAAGGTATAGGTTTCATAGGTGTGGCATATATCCAAGTTCTTTTCAATGATTCGTGTTGTAGCTTTCATTCATTTTATTAGTTTATCTAGTCTTTGGTGTCTCTTTTCCTTCCTTCCTTCCTTCCTTCCTTCCTTCCTTCCTTCCTTCCTTCCTTCCTTCCTTCCTTCCTTCCTTCCTTCCTTCTCTCTCTCTCTCTTTTTGCATTGCTATTTTTTTGCATGTCTCTGTGTAAATTCACCACACAAACATACACACATCAATAAATACAGAAATATAAAAATGTAATATTGACTGCCTTTAATAGAGACCACTTAAGAATGGAATAGGTTGTAAAAAATTCAAGGAACCTGCTGTAATCCCATCCAATTATTGTTCTGTGGCTCTCACATTCCTGGACAGATCACTTATTAGTTCCCCTAGTTTTTCTCTTGCTGCCCCTGATGCATCCTCTTTTTCTCTTCTTTGATATTAGGAGAAGAGCTAGCACTCCTAGTAGAATTAGTATCAGTTTTCTTCTTCATCTTCTTTTCTTACAGGAAGCTAAATCCTTTTTTCCTTCCCCTGAAGATAGTCATGTTGTCATTTCTTGGAAAGTAGGTAAGTTATGGCTTTTCAGACAAGCTTTCAAGGTTAATGTCTAGCATCTCTTGTAAAGGAATGTAGAAAGGACCTTGGAAAAGGAAGAGTGTTAAGAGAGGAGAAATGGTAGCTCAATCCTGAGAAACTGGAAAGTGTAGGAAAAAATCATAATATCCACCTTGATTCTGTGTGGCGTAGGATGGGGCAGAGAGTAACTTGAGCAGGCTTTTAAGATTCTGTTATTATACCCTATTACAGTGTTTCTCAACCTGGCTGGGGAATTCTGGGAGTTGAAGTCCACACATTTAAAGTTGCTGAAGTTGAAAAACACTGTAATAGGAGATAATAAAACTGGATTCCTGAAATCCTTGAAGTGTCTGTTTCCTGACATGGCCTACCTTAAAGAGCTGATCCCTGAGTTCCATTTTAAGTAATTCTGTATTGTATTTTAAGTCTGCATGTTATGTATTTTTATCCTGGTTGTCTATAGTTCTCTTACATTTTTAATGGTTTTGTGAGCATCCTAGAAATTGAGATTAGGTGGTGTGCAAATATTGGGAAATAAATAAATAAAGACAGGAATAAAGTTGACATGAAAGATGTGAGGACTGTAGAATACAGGATCAATCCTTATAACACCACCAGATGAGAGATCCAGTAACAGATTTGCTCCACTAAACCAGCCCAGGGAGAGGGCACATAGGTAGTACTATAGCAGAGTGATGGACCAAGGATTTGCATGCAGAGGTAACCAGCCAGGAAGTGAATAGGAGTGGTCTATGGGTCCCTTAACCATTCTGTAGGTTTTAATGGCTGGGCATGGTGAGGTGGCATCCTCAAATGGCAGATGCTCAGAATGGCAAGGAGGCACTATACATCAGGAGTGTCTAACCTTGATAGCTTTAAGATGTGTGAATTTTAATTCACAGAATTCCTCAGCCAGCTATGCTATTCTGGGAATTGAAGTCCACGCATCTGAAAGTTCCCAAGGTTGGACATGTCTGCTATACTCTCAAATGTGCTATGTGACAGCCATCTTGTTTGGCTGGACACTGGACCTGACCAGGTCTCACAAAGACAGGCAAACTACTTTGTGTGGAGGATCACATTTTTGTAGGAATCATTTATTTGGGAGAGTCAGTTTGGTGTTGTGGCTAAAGAGCATCAGGCTAGAAACTGGGAGACCATGAGTTCTAGTCCTGCCTTAGACACAAAGCCAACTGAGGTACCCTGGGCCAGTCCCTCTCTCTCAGACCTCAGAAGCAGACAATGGTGAGGCATTTCTGAAATCTTGCCAAGAAAACTGTAGGGACCTGTCCAGGCAGGCAGTCACCAGGGGTCAACACCAAAGAGAGAAGAGAAGGAACAGAGAATTCTTACAGAGGATCTGAGCAGATCTCTTGTATAAATGAGGCTGAGGAGAGTAACCCAGAGGCTGCAGGATGTTGAACTCTTCCTCTTTCCATCAGGTATCGTGAGAACAGTGTAGTATCTGTCAGGTAGAGGCCTTCTCAGATATGTCAGTTTCTGTGCAAGAGTGGGCCCAGATCACACTGGATGAAAACAAGGCTGTAGTTTGGCTGATCTCTCAAGACTGACCTGAGTTGCCTTTAACTCCACCATGCCTAATTTAACTGGCAGCAAATCGGCAACATCCCATGGAGATAATTTAAGGATTCTGCTTTTTTTTAAAGTGAAATTGCCAAGCTTCTGACTTTGTACAGGAGATATATAGACTGGGTTTAAGCGTTGTGCTAAGCCAAAGCTGGACTGCCTGGCTGTCTGGACTCTTTATTCCAGCAGATTTATATGGAGCTCACTCCCTTGACAATTTTGGATGGCTTACAAAAACGTCAAGACGCCTATCAGAGCAACATTGCAAGCCTAGTCCATAAAAACCCAAACTACAACAGTTATATTCAAACAATTAAGGGACCTGATTAAGTACACTTTATTCCCATTTAAAAGTCACGAAGAGGCCTGACTACTGCATGATACTTTACGTGGGGCTGGCTTTGAAGATTATTCAAAATGCAAAATGCAACTGCTTCCTCTTGGTAGAAAGAGACACATAATGCTTGTGCAGCTGGCATTAATTAGCTTCTGGGTACTCTTAAATGTGCTGATTTTAATCTTTAAAGCTCTGTATGATTTAGCTCCTTGATACCTTCAGGACCACATTTTTGTGTAGAACCACCCCAGGCAAAAGTGCAGAAAAATAACACATTTGTCCAGGGTGGAAACATTCAGTTTCACAGAAGCAGAGGGCTTTTTAAGCACCTCCGCCTTGTGCCATAACCTCCACTGAAGGTCCAGTTGGCATCTAATCTTCAGTCCTCCCATAAAGCTGCAAAGATGAACCTTTTTAGAGAGTTTGGATTGTGCTATTAACTGGGATTGGCAACAGGGGTCCTTTTCTAGAATCGTTGATGCTTGTCTGAGCCTGGTTTTTTGTTTGCAGACAGACAGTTTGATTTGAGTGTAGATGAGTTGGTTTGAGCCTACTACCCATATTCATGGAGTACATAAATGAAGCAAGGAAGCTCTGCATGTTGGCATTTCCTTAGAGAGGCACAGCTGGCATCATCTGGAGTTACTTACAAGAAGGCATTAGAGTTTATGTATGTATGCATCTTCTCCCTATTTTTAACTGAACATTTTAAAGCGATTGATCGTTGATGGCTATTTTAAGATGGCATTTCATAGAAACAGTAACCACTTTAAATAACTCATCAGTTATTGATTTGCATTCATTTTAATGCATTTGGTTGAATTTGGTTTTGTAGGCGCTTTTTAAGAAATTGTAAACTTTATTGAAAGTTGGCAATGTTGAAAGGTTTCCTGACCACTGTCGAGGAAAGCCCATGGGAATCTCGGGAAGGCATCAGGAGCTGAGCTTGATTCAAGGGGAAACACCCTTTTAATGCGAGGGATTTCAGCACCTTGGAGAGTACCTGACAGTATTTGCTGGCTGAACCCGGTTTTTCATCCTGGACCGCTTTAAGACGTGTGGACTTCAACTCCCAGAATTCCTCAGCCAGCATCGTTGAAATCCACACATCTTAAAGTTGCCACGATTAGACACCCCTGACCCAACTGGAAAAGCTGTTGTTCAACAGAGGTCCATAGAGCACTGAAGTTGTAAGAAAGCTGATAGGGCCATCTGTTGACTGTCATCCATTAAGGGCTCCTGGCCATTTCTGAAACTTTAAACTAAGGATTTAAGGAGCCTTCTGGAAACTACTGGGAGGTATTTATTTGTTAGATTTATATTCTACATTTTTTTCCCCAGGAAAGTAGGGAGTGGGCCTTCTGATTAAAGTTTTTCTCAGGTAGATGGGGCTGAGAGGTAACCATTGATCCAAAGTGTCTAAGAGTGCTTCTGTAGCTAAATGGAGACTCCCTAATATTAGATTCAACCTGTCACTTCTATGTTAAGTTGGCATCAGGCTGGAATGATGGTAGGATAATAATTTCTCAGATCAGAAGATACCAAAAGAGATAGTGGGCATTTTGCTTGAAATGGGACAACTTGGAGTACATCACCCTGAACCTTCTTTGAGGTATTTCTGACCTGACCTCACATTTCTCTGCCCTCCACTTCTTTATCTGAAAGAGCACCAATGTGTAAAAGATAACCCCATAAAACCCAAGTACAAGATAAAAGCTAGCAGCAGAAGATCAAACAAATAGCATAAAATATCACCACCACATCAACAACAATTTAACAGTCAAATGGCTAGAGACTAGCTGCGCTTATTCCAAAATTAATAGAGAAATTGTTAAATGTAGACGGAATTAATCCATTGAAACTTGAGGACATCCATTGTAGGACAGTTTAGGAAGCCTCTCTACTGGGATGTCCAACTTGGCAAATTTAAGATGTATGGACTTCAACTCCCAGAATTCCTCAGTCAACATAGGTGGCTGAGGAATTCTGAGAGTTGAAGTTCATACATCTCAAAGTTGCCAAAGTTGGACATGCCTGCTTTATACTATCTAAATCTACTAACGTGCAACCTAATTTTCCAAGTCTTGGTCATTATATAGCCAAGCAGCACCTCTGAGATGAAAGGAGGTACAGATGTCTTTCAAAGAATTAAAGTAAAGCTTCTTCACAATGCAGGCAGTACACACAAAAAAAATGTATCCTGGTTCCTATGTTGTTCTAAAACAATGGTTTTTTTTTAAATTTGACCACTTTAAGACATGTGGATTTCAACTCCCAGAATTCCCTAGCCAGCCATGCTGGCTGGGCAATCCTGGGAGTTGAAGTCCACATGTCTTGAAGTGGCCAAGTTTGAAAAGCTCTGCTCCTAAAGATGATGTGAGTTGTTTCTTTTTTGCCTAGTCTGTTATACAAACTCAGTCACAGCCAACTCAAGCAATTGTGCAAATCCCTTTAATCTCTCATAGCACTGAACTTTCTCCTGTCATCTACAGACTATTCCAGAAATCAGGAAGATCAGAAATCTTCCACAAATTTTGAACTACAAGCACCAGCATATAGTCAGGAATCCTCAGTGTTGTTGTCTCAAATGTCTGGAGGACAAGGGGGTGCTTATTGGGTATTTTTCTGGGGATTCCTTCTTTTTTTATAGCTTTACAAGTCCCCCAAATCTTGTTTTCTAATAAGAGATAATAGGGGAAAATAGAAACAAATTATTCTAAAATAAGTTTCTTATTATCTGCCAAGAATGAAACATGAAGCTGTTAACTGTTGGACATGTGAATTTTCACAAGGTTCATTGATGCCTGTAACAATATTTGCATTTTATATAAAAAATACAAATGAAAACAAAAATAATAGGGAAATGGGGGAGGGAAAAGAGAGAGAAAGTTAAGTATAGTGTAGGGTAGGGAAAAAAGTAAAAAAGCATTAACTTCCAACTTTTTTCAGTGCAGTAGAAAAAATAAAATACAGCCTCAACTTTCTACTTTTGTATACTTAGTAAACACAAGCCATCTCTAAAACAACACACCTATATAATTAGAAAATCTCAAAATCAGAATTTCATTTTTTTCTTTCTTGAACGCAAAACATAGAAGTGGTTAGTAGTATTTTCTATAATCCGGGTAGTATTTTCACCTCTGTGAGTTTCTAACTGATGAAAGGGCTTGATCCTGAATTAAAAGAACTCGCAGAGTTATATTTTAAAACAAACCAAGGCATTCCCCTATAGGAGAGACCAAAAGGAACCATGAGTTTTCAGAGGTGTTTATCAGAAAGCAGGCCATGTGGTTTATGTGCCAGACAACTATTCAGTACCATACATAGATGGCACCTTGCTCATGTGGAAGATAGGCATATGGCCTGGGCAAGAGACGTTCACTATGTATTGCATAGGATTTCCCCAAAGAGGGATCCGGTTGCAATCAGCCTCCATTAACTGCATCTTCCTCCTCTTTAAAATTCCAAATAGTGGTAAATGGGGAGCCATATGTTGGCTTTTTTAAAAACTGTAGCAATTTGCAGACCTTGACAAGGAAAGTATGTCTGTGTACGAGGCTGTTGTCCTCATAAAAAGGATGTCTGAAAAGTGAAATCCAAGCTTGGCTCTGTAAATAGGGATCAATGGCTTCATGCTTAAGGCAGTGCGTTGTAGCAGTGCCCATTAGCCTGCTGTGAAGAAGGAGACTTGGGGTTGTGGGTGAGAATGGGAGTAGATTGTGCCTGGAAATAAAGGCCACTCGTGAAGTTGATCCAAGAATAGAGATTTTATTCAAGGCGCTTCAGCAGAAACCAAGAATGGTACAATTCTAAGTAAGTGTACAATTCTAATTGTAATACAATGATGCAGATGGGTCAGTTTGGTGTAGAAGATAAAAGCAGCAGACTAGAAACTGGGAATTCTAGTCCTGTCTTAAGCATGAAGCCAGCTGGGTGACCTAGGTCACTTTCTTTCAGCCCTAAGAAGAAGGAGGCAAGGACCAAAAAACCTTGCCAAGAAAAATTCAAGGACTTGCCTAGGCGGTCATCAAACATTAAGGCTGATTCAAACACACATATATAACTGTTGAAAGAAGATGCGAATTAGGGCTCCAAGCCCACTGACATCACCTACAACCATATTGGTTAGGTGTGTACACAGTTTGCTGTATAAAAAGACATAAAAACAGGCACAGTTTTGATGGCGCTGTTGCAGCTGTTGATTGTTGACTGTTTTTAGCCATCCTCTAAGGACACCCCTGGTAAGGACTGTGGGCAAAGAGAGAGTGACATCATTCTGCTCCCGATGTAAAAAAAAAATGAAAACCACTAATCATGTTTCTCCACTCCCTATATCGACACATCAAAAGGTTTCTTTTAGTGAACCTTAATTCATTCCGGTGTTTCTAGATTATTATGCTGTTTAGAAGAATTATTTCTCGAATCCTATGTTTTGTAAATTTTTACAAGGGTGTTCTTGGTTAAAAAAACATAGTCAAATCCATCTGTTGGGGACTGTTGCCATAAAACTCTGTGTCCGGAAAAGCTCTGTGTTTGGGAGGCTTATGCACACAAATAGAAGTGCAGTTGCTGGCAGTTGTGTTTTTAAAGCCGTTGCAAAATGATGACCAAATGGATTTCCAACACAATATAGGCAAAGAGAACCATTTTGGTCTGTGCGCTTCCCCTAGACAAACGGGGTGCTTGGATCCAAGTGATCCTTTGAATTCTACTCCATGCATGCACACCAGGGTCAAAATAGCAGAGAACAGAGATCCTGCTTTGTTCTCCCAACTTGATCTGACTGTGCTTCCCAGACACTTTTAGGCTAATCAAGCCGTCTATTGTGTGGGAAGATTAGCTGAATGGCGTCATGCGCCTCACGTGCAACTCTCCAAATTACGTCTTCATCTGTATTTGAAAAGAAAAATCAGCCCAACGCCTTGATGTAGATCATCCTGCTCCAACAAGAGGCTCTTTCGTTCCTGCTGGGAGGGCTGTGGCTGAGTGCCAACTCTCCAGCTCTTCAAAACTGGAGCTGTTTATCACATCTCTTCCCAGCTCTTCCTTGGCTTTGTTATCGCCACCATGTTCCGGGAGGCGAGAAAATAGCAGGTAGAGTGAAGCTGATGGCCTCTCTGCTCTGCAACCCTCTTGAAAGCTGCAGGGTGGATGGCAACGTGCCACCCACACAGTGTGGGAAAAGTAGTCTTTTAAAGGGGCAAAGAGGTTTAGAAAAAAAGGAACATTCTGGAAATATGGCATGGGTTATGCAAAGGTAATGTTTGCATGCAACAAACGTTGTTTGTTACCATTGTAATGGCTTTGGGGGGAAGGAGCACAGAGAAAAATGTTTCTTTATGGATCTAGTTCCAAGGACTTATCAGAAGATGAAGGATTGAGAGTTGCTCTATGAGGGAGATGGGCAGTTTCAAAGTATGATCCGTAAATAAAAATAAAATAAATGATGTATGGATGTATGGATGGGACATGCATAAGGATGAGACCCACCCATAGGAAATGGCTATGATGTGCTTATGGTTGAAGAAAATGGGTGAGTCCAGCAAATCATAGCTTTGTGGGTTGTGTAATCTACTCAATGTGTTTGCAAATCACGGTTTATGGTTTGGTGTACCAGAATTGCTAGCCAAGCATAGTTTGCCATTCAGATTCATCCAGGAGCTTCTTTATCTGACCTGGGTCAGGGTGTTGTAGGAACACTACCATTGTATAACCACCTTGTAATTTGGTCATAGGATTTTATTATGGGAGAAGGGTGTTCCTGGCTATATAATCCCATGGATATATTTCATAATGCTGGCTTATATAGACAAATTAAGATAATGCTGCCTTATACAGACAAACAAAAAAAGAAGTATGGATATTTCGGAAAATCAAAACTAAGAGCAAGTGCTATAAAAGTTCATTTTCTTTTCATTTCATTTCATTGTTTTCCTTTTAAGGGACATTCTGGTGCCTTTGATCCCTTCTGGATCATGCTAAATTAATCTAGCCAACTTTCCATCTCACCCAGAGGCCCACCAGATATATCCAAGAAGCCTACAAATAGGAGATTAAAACAATATTCTCTTCCTCTGATGCTTTTCGAACAGTGTTTCTCAACCTTGGCAATTTAAGACATGTAGACTTCAACTTCCAGAATTCCTTGCTGGCTGGGGAATTCTGGGAGTTGAAGTCCACACATCTTAAAGTTGCCAAGGTTGAGAAACATTATGTCAGGCATAGAAGACCAGATCCAAGCACCATGACTCAAGCTACCTGATTTATTATTCTTGCATATTTTCAAGAATCTGCTCAACCAAGGTTGAACACCTGTTGGTTGAGTGATTAAGTCCAATGGCCATCAGGAAGGGCTGGGACTATTATGTTTGTGGCTATGCTGAGACTCCAGGCTGATCCCATGTTTAACAGCTCAGCCCTCTCTTCTCCTACACAGTATCCTAGAAAGCAGAGACAGATTTTCACCTTCAGGTATACTGGCAGCATACCTGGGAATTCCAGGAGTTATAATCAAAAGCACCATAGGCACCAAATTTGGGAAACCTGGGTTAAAACATTATTTGTTCTGCCCAATCACCTTATGGTGTATTAACAGCCAAGACCAATTTAAGAGGGCATTGGCCTTAAAAAGTAAAGTTGGATAAGAATTTAGCCAGATTCAACACACAGACTTTGAAAACTACTAATTTCAGAACTAGTTGCACTCTCCATCCAATTTGTAAGATGCCTGAGATGCCAGGTTTCTCCTTTTTTAACTGCTTCTGGAAAAGCCAGGCCAGGCCAGGCTGAGAGTAGCTGGAAAAACTGCTGTTGATGAGGACTGGGTCACTTGATTATTTTTAACTCCCACCCCAGTTTCAATTTTCTCCATCAAACAGGAACAAAGGAACTTGAGATAGAAACAAACTGAAGGAAAGTGAGTTTGAATGATTCACTTACTTTGTTATGCTATGTTGGTATCCTTGTTTGGACTGCGCAGTTGTCCCAGTTGTCTCATGCCTTAAATTGTGAACCTTAATTTTTTGTGTTCCTTATGTGTCTCTCTCTCATTCTCTCTCTCTCTCTCTTTTTGTAACCCAACTTGAGAAAGAGTTCCACATATTTTTTGCATTAAAATAATTGGTCCTAAAAATGCACTGTTGCAGCATAAAAGCTGGATTTCACAGACACAAACACGCATGCCATGGACCAATATGGCTATAATTAGTAGTTTAAATATTTCCTATTTTTGCAAGGACTTACTCAGAATCTCCCAAACCATGTTATTTGCAAATCTAACTTTTTAAATAGGCTGAGTTGTGTTTCAACTTTCATCCAGAGGTGAATTCTTGATGATTTCCTTCATTTTACTCCTGGGATGACTTCTCTTCCAATTGTTATTTCATTCACATGCCAGTAAGATATATCCAATTTTCCTTCCTGCCTTCTTCCTTCCTTCTCTCTCTTTTCCTCCTTCCTTTGTTTTCCTTTCTTTTCCTTCCTTCCTCTTTCTATCTATCTTTTTCTCTTTCCTTTCCCTCCCCTTACCTCCTTCCTTCCTTATGAGCCTTTTCCCTGAAAACTTCTTCTTGGGGAAACATACCATTTTAAATTAACTGCTTTGTATCAATCCTCATTTTGCACCCTTCTTGGAAGCATGATAATTAGGTTAAACTTGCTGAGAATTCTAATTGCTCTATTGCTTACATATGGTTTTCAGATGTATTTGTACGGTGCATGCTATAATACAATCCCTCAGATATTTAGCTTGTCAATAGGATCCCCCGCCTTTCCACAAAGTGATTAGGATTAGCCATATTTTGTGGAGGGATGTGTTTACTTTTTTCCTTATCTAGCAGGGGAATTTTCACAATAGGGATAGTGTCTTTATCCAATATTTACTTTTTCCGTTCCCCAAATGAATTAGTGGAATTCTAAACAGCATAATAAACTTCAGTTTCCAGTGCACCCATCTTCAAGTGGCCAAGATTAAGAAACATTGCTTAAAGAGCTGACAAAACATGGGAATGGCTTTAAATTTGGCACATCAGGATCACGAGTTCTATGAAAGCCTTGAAACTATGATCAAGAAAGGTATTTAATTTTTCAGGGTGTTCAACCATATCCTTTACAAATGATTTTATTCCCATACCTGCTCTTCCCCCAACCCATCCTTACACATTTCGTATAGGACCTCTCTCCCAATTATTTAACTATCAAAGATATCCCACACAAACATCTTTCCACCAAAACAGATAGAAACCCTGATATGAAATTACCCAGAGATACAATAGAATCAGTCTCTCTAACTATTCACACAACATACCTCACTTAGTTATGGAGTTAACTCATTTTCAGGGTTCACCCAATTCACTGAATCATAAACAAAACTAAATAGGCTACTTTATATAACACCATAAGTCTAAAAACACCCACCTCTCTAATGACAGCTAATGTTATCCAAACTTAGCACACTGTGCAAATATCTAAATTACAGTATCTCAATTGGCAAAATGTGTTGTGTGAAAAGAGCTATTATGTTTGTAGAGACTGAACGCATCTTGCCTGACGGCAAAATCAAGCCTCCTTCACTACCTTTTGCTGTTCCATCTTACAGAGGAAATTTTAGGCAAATGGAATTGTGGCAAAAGAAAGCAAAGATAGTACCAATAGTAATAAGGTACCTTGGATACAATCCCAAAACATCTGGAGCAGTTTGGATCTGGACCAGTTGAATCTCATCAGCACTGACAAAGTCACCATCAGTCAATTGCAAAAGGCAGCTTTACTGGGAATAGATTGTATCTTGTGATGATACCTTTAACACTATCAAACAACATCCTTGGTACAACTTAACATCCTGCGACAATGTCTTTGACACCATCAAACGTTAACATCTGCCTACCCCAGATTCCTGGGAAGGACTCAAAAAGTACTGTAGATAAAAATGCCAAATCCAGTCTATACTGGACCAACCATAATAATAATATTACTTGAATGCTGCCCAACTCTCAACAACTCTGGGTAGCTCATAATAATCAAATTACAATAACATTAATTAAAAATAAGGATAAAAGATGGCAAACATGATGAAGCAAGGGGTCTCAGTCTGCCTCACCAAAGGTCTGGGTGAAGACCCAAGTCTTCACAATTTTTCTAAACAGCAGCAGAGTGGGGTCAGCTTGGATCTTGGGGTGAACACTGATCCAGAAGCATGTCTGGATCAAACTAATTCCTCTAATATACCATCCAGAGAACGTACTTGTTGAGTGAAGCTTGCAAAACCCACGCTCCATGCTGAGCATGTTTGCACATCTTCTCTGCATGTTCTTGGCTTCTCCTTGAAACATGAACATTCACCCTTGGAATCTCCTGCTTATTGATGCTGGAAAAGCAAAATGCAATTTTGGGCCATAGCATCCAGCTGTCTGTCTGAGGCAGTGCTGCATCTGTGAACCATGAAATTGTTTCAGCACTAGCATCGCTAAAAATACACATCTCTTAAAGCAGCCCAATGAGATTCTGATTTGTTGCTATTGTTCTGTTTCATCTCAGCTTAGATTTCAAGGCTTTACTCTTCCTGTCTGGGTTGGGTTGGGTTTGATGGTAAGCCAGGGGTACATGGTTCAGAGAACTCTCACAATTTGACGGCCAATCAACATGGTTAAAAAATGATAAATGAAACCAGTGCTAATTCTCAGAAGGAGGGGAGGTCTGTGTTAGACGAATGGCATAAATATAGCAGTGCAGGTCATCAGTCTCCAAGGAAGGGAGGGAGAGAAAATGAGATCATAGATGGAGACAAACTCACTCCCAGAAATGTGCAGCATTTCCACTTCCATGCACCTGAGAAAGATTTTACAGTAGAAATAGATAATATATATCGATCAGCCAAAGCAAACAGCTCAGCCGTCAGGGTCAGCTGGATGACATCAGCTTGCAGAGTGCTAAGTGCCATCTGCAAAAAGGATCAGAGGAGAAGTGCATTATTTATCAGAGGGTGCCTCATTAGTTCAGCACCCTAAGCTTGGTGCACACTTTGTGCAATGGCCAATAAAGCCTCTAGGCTTCTGGACAAAAATATTCAGAGAAGCCACCCTTGATTTCTCAGTGCTGGGCTGAGAATCTGCATTCCTCTTTTTTTTTTCCCTTCATGGTTGAAAACATGTAATGTTGCATGGATGGGGAGGGAACTGAGCTGAAGCCATATAGTCAGCTGGGATTAATCCTTTGTATGTTTCCACCCTGGGATTGTCCTCCCCTTGGTGTTGATTCATCAGTTAGGACTGCAGTTCAGGTTGACTTGGGCCTTGGCATCAGAATGGTTCAAAGTCTTGCTGATGCATTTTCAAGAGCCACCAATTCTACTCCATTGTGTTAGCCAACCTTTCATTTTCATTGGTTCATTTTCTAAGATGATGGGACTCTGTCAGAAGTCCAACATCTCCATGTTCTTTGAAAGCCTAGGAGCAGCCCCCAAAGCCTTTCCAAAATGCTTCCCAGATTATATTTTTTAATCCAACAAGGAATGTGGGAATCAACCCTAGTTACTGTTTTATTTATGGAATTTCACTTAAGTTAAATTGTCTACAAAGCTGCTTATAGCGAAAACAAAATCAACTTTAATATTTACCTTGAGCCCATTAACTTCTGCCTTGGGAGTGTGGCCTTCTCATATCAGAGCACCCAAAGCTGTTTACTACAGCTCTGAGATTCAGCAGAAAGGTTATTCTGAATGTTCCATCTGTTCTTTAAGCCATCTTTCAAGGGAGAGATATTTGCCTCAGGAGACCCACTTATCTCCCATTTTTTATTTTTTTAAACCACTTGTCTGATGGCATTCTTGAGGGCATTATGACTTGACTTTTCTCCCAAGCTTAATCTAGAGTGGTTGGAGCCCATTTTGATATGATTGTATTGTTGACCAGATTGATTTAGTAAATTTATAGGCTGCCCATCTCATATACATAACTCTTTCCATCTTATTACTTCTTTGCTTGTATACTGTTGAGTGTTTTTTTTCCCCTGCTGGGATTAGCCCAATGTTGACTGAAGTTGGGAAGCACCTAAGTAAAATAAAATAAATTACAACAGCTAGTTGCTCTTGTGGTTAGAGATGTTGGGTTAGAAGCTGTGAGAGTATAGATTCTAATTAGGCACAAAAGCCAGTTGAATGACTTCAAGTCAGTCATTCGCTCTAAGTCCTAGGAAGCAGGCAATACAGAAGCAAACCATTTCTGAAAATGTTGCCAAGAGAACTTCAGGGACTTGCTCCTGTAGTAACCAGGAGTCAGGATTGATTCTAAGGAGCACAGCAACAACAAAGACATTATATTACCTTAACCAGACCTTGCTTAATTGGCTAGACCTATCTTTCTCAACCTACTATACTCTTTTTTTAGGATACATTTTCTATCACTTGCATCTGACATAATCACTACATTTGGAGGGCCACAGCTTGAAAAGGCTGTTGTCCACTGGGGTTTTCAGTCCAGAGATTTGGTAACTCCCTCCTGTGAAATCTCTCTCTCTCTCTCTACCATGGGTTGAATCCCAATTCAGTTAATTTGTATTTTGTTTCAATTCAGGCTGTTTTTATACTCTCTTTATAGCTTCTCTTACTTGTTCTTATATTCTGTGCTAGTCAGAGCAGAAATGGATGGTCTTCTTTTATCAGTTCAAATCAGTTTATTATTGCCATAATGCCATCTATAGTAAAATCTACAACTGCTACCTATATAAAAATAGTATTATAAAAAGTGACAATAAGTGTCCAGATTCAGTTAATGGGGTGATGGGTTGAACAGATGGTAGCACAAAACTGAGCAACTTGGGAGGATATTTTTGAGTCTTGTCTGAAAGAAGTAACGATATGTAGAAACTCCACTTTTTGCCTGTAAATATCTTCGAGACTGGATAAATTAGAGTCCTTATATAAGGAGCAGCATAGTGGAATATGGCTTAGAGTTTCTGTTGAACCATCACTAAGGCTTTCACTTTAGCCAGGCTGGATGCATTGCATCAGCAGTCCTTTTTGGACTTTTTAAGCAAAAACAGAATGCT
>JANHZU010006911.1:41045-52785 GCA_032468055.1 Acrochordus granulatus | reverse complement strand
CTGAGACCGCGGGATGCTGCAAACATCCTTAAATGTAAGCCAGTTGCGAAACACCCAAAATGAGATCATGTGACCATGGGAGGTGCTGCCAGAACTTCAAAACCAGGTCATAAGTAGCCCTGAGGAGTCCATCATAACTTTGAATGGTCACTAAGTGACCGGTCATAAGTCAAAGATTACCTGTATTTTCATTTGCAGAATCATATGTCTTGTTGAATCATGGCATTTATTTATTTTTCATTGCAGATCATGATATATCAGCATGCAAACATGTGCCCACACTCAAATCCCCAACCGATTCACCTTTCACTTCACCAGAAGTATGCCTTATACAGTACTGTGCAAATTAATTTGCAGATTAGATTTAGACCAATAGATTTGTTGTTTCAGCAATGGTATAATGACCATATATCATTATGTCTCAGTCTCTTTATTAGAATGCAACCAGAAAAGACAGGAAATTTGTGTGCAGTATTCAAAAACTGGAAAAAGCAGAAAAAACAGCATCCATCAGCTAAAGTGGCAAGTATTTAGTACTGACTACATAATACTGACTTTTGTCTGAAGAAGCCATTTTGTTAGGAAAATTGTGTTTGTTTAAATTTCATGTACATATTTCCTGTATTTTCTGTTTGGATCTTCATACTTAGACCGAAAAATAATTATGGATGGTCATTAAAACTTTGCTGGTGGCCTAAGACTTTTGCACAGTACTGTCTATTTATCCAAATTTACGTGAGATAACAAAGGGGATATGCACATTTTTTGTCTTCCTCTTGATCAATATTTAAGCATTTGTTAAACATTCCATTTACTCTCACATATGCTTCGCTTTCATATATTTGTCTTAACATATGCCAAAAACTATTCTCACTTCCCTCCTGGACAAAGCATCCCACAACTCAAACCTATTTTCTTTATCATATGCTTTCTCTAAATAACAAAGGTACGATGAACTTTGTTCCTTGCATTCTTATAGTTCTCAGTGAACTGCACAAGAGGAAAAAAAACTGATCTGTAAAACCCTGCCCGACATAAATGTACACTATACTTCCCAAATTCTGCTTATTGTCACATTTTGTACTTTTTTCAGTCTGAATTCTGCCAAAGCCTTCCAAGATATACTTAAATATACAATCCTCCTGCATTTTCTACGTTCACATTCTTAATAACATTCTTCCAAATGTCAGGGGACAGGCGGCCTTCACTCACCTGAAATAAGTCACACGTTGTTAGCCCTGCGGGGTAGTCCCGATGAGAAGCACAACCAGGAGAACCAGCTCTATCTCTATTGTAAGGTTCCATTAACAAAATCTGGCGACCTTGGTGCTCTTTGAGCTTGGTTGTCCTTCCTGCAGACATTTCATTACCCAACTAGGTGACATCATCTATGCTAGAAAGGAGTGGAGTTAGCACGCTCGCATGGATGATGTTACCTAGTTGGGTAATGAAACATCTGCAGGAAGGATAACCAAGCTCAGAGAGCACAAGGACTCCACAGTTGAACCCTGAGCTACAAATATTCTCTTCTTTCAGAATCTTGCAAGTCTCTATGTTTATATCCTCTCCTTTCCTTTTACTTCTTGGAAAACTACAAGGGGTCCGATCTGAATGTTTCCTCCCTCTTTCTGTGATACCTTTTACCTCTTCTTCCAATGACCCAAGGTCATTCCCACAGGCCACTGCATGCACCCACTCTACAAGCAAACCATATTTTAACATGTTTCCAGTCACACCACCTACACCTGAAGCCTTATCGTTTTTCTCAGTATCCTTGCAGTATTTATAGCTTCCTTTCTGTCTGTTTTGTTTAGGACACTAACACTTGCAGTATTCATTTTAATTTCACTCCTCAGTGAAATATGATTCCTATGTAAATTTACAAAACACTCTGTGCTACATTCTCTCACTTCAGTTTTCTTCCAAATTATTTCTTTTCATTTTCAATTCCATTCACTCTGCTGAAGCACCTTGTGCAGCTCTCTACAATCAGCTCCAAACCATTAAAAAATAGTCAAAATTGCTTTGCATTTCCTCTGCCTCTTTTAACTTTGGCCGTTCCTTGCTCTCTTTAACGGCAATTCTTTGCAATGATTTTTCCCTCTATATGCATGTTATGTAGCATTTTTCTCGTATTCTCATTGTTTTTGCAGTAACCCTTTTTATATGCATTTTTCTCTCCCATATCCTCTATACTTCATCATTCCATGTTCATACAATATTATGGTGCTCTGCATATAATTCTTTTCACTTTTTCCAAACAACGCCGACATCCTTCTCCTTATGTGGATAGTCCTTGATTCATGACCACAATTGGATATAGAATTTCTAAGCAAGGTGGTTGTTAAGTGAATCACTGCAGTTGTTAAGTGAATCATGAAGTCGTTAAGCAAATCCAACTTTCCCCCAATAACTTTGCTTGTTGGAACGTGGCTGGGAAGGTCACAAATGGCAATCACCTGACCCTGTAATGCTTCAATCATTGTAAATACACGCCACTTTCCAAGGGCCTGAATTTTGGTCAAGTCACTGTGGGGAGGCTGCAATGACTGTTAGTACGAGGACTGGTTGAAAGTCACTTTTTTCAGTACTGTTATAATTTCACACGGTTGCTGAACGAATGGTTGTACGTCGAGGAATACGTGTATCCTTTTTCCATGAATTCCATGGGGAGATTAAATTTATTTGTAAATCACGGATCTTTATGAAGTACATACAAAGTTTCATCTTCCATATGCTGTGGTCATCACCAGGTGGACCCAAAGTCATATATTTTCTCTCCCAGAGAAAGAGAGCATGGTGCTCATAAGGGTGGTCATTTGCCTGACAGGCTCAGATGCTCATCCCACGCTCTTGATTAATTCAGGGTCAGATAACCCCAGCTTCCTCCTCTCTTGGAAGTATGGATATAGGATCCATGGATGCACCTACTTAGTCTTTGGATAATCTTTCCAGTTAGTCACATTAATCTAGTCTTTCTTAGTAACAGTCAGTCTTTGGACTAGAGAGGAGTAATTAGACTAGACTAGATGTTTCCATGCTTGGCAACTTTAAGATGTGTGGGCTTCAATACCCAGAATTCCTAAACCAGCGACAGAGGTAATCCTCGTTTAGCAACCACAACTGGGACAAGCAACTCAATTATTAAGCGCTACGATTGCTAAGAAGAAAATCATATGACTGTGATGGGCTTATGACTTCATTTTCCTTCGGTTGTTGAGCAAGACATCACATGACCTTCCACTTTCTCTATTAACTCTGCTTGTTGCAAGCCAGTTGTGAAACGCACAAATGGTGGTCATGCGACTACGGAACATTGTGACAGTCATAAAAACAGGATTTGGTTGTAAAGCTATTTTTACACCAGTCACTAAATGAGGCAGTCAGCAAGCAAGGATTACCTGTATGTAAGTTCCTTCTTTACATGTCTGCATTAATGAGTTTCCTAAGGAGGCAGGTTTGGATGGTGACATTACTGCACATGCTCAAACATTGCAAACACACATCATATCCCTTCCTTGCAGCAAAAAACAAGCCAGCCAGACAAACTGGTTTGGTTGTTAGTAGTGCTAGGCTGTTTTTTTTGCTGTCAAGAAATAACTAAAATGTCTTTTTCCCCCTCCCCTCCCCTCTCTTTCTTTTCCCTTTCCCTTTTTTCTTTTTCTTTTTTCCCACCTTCTGCATGGATTTTTTTTAAAATCTGGGAATCATGTTAGTAGTGAGGGTCAAAAAAGACAAAATGATCGTTGTGATTACATGAATCTGCATCCTTTTTTACATGTGCCATGTACCTGATGCATGTTGAACAGGAGCGGGGCTTTGATCACGACTGCTATTTTAACTTTGTTTATTATATCCACCTTGCAGGTGCCCCTGGCATGTTGGCAGCTTCTCAGACCAAATACAATTAACCAGCTGCAAAGGAAAGTAACTATCGTTGGAGGTTAATCATGTATGATAGATGGGGTGCATTAACTGTGAGTATAAGGCACCCCACTCAAATAATGTATGTTTATGGCAAGGGGCTCTGCTGAATCCTCATACAGTAGGCAAAGGTCCATCTTTATCTCGGAGGATCAGAAGTAGCACTTTCAACTGAACATTGCACCGCTTAGACTAAATTGTGGATTAGCACCTGCTAAACCCTTGGACTGCGTACTCTTTGAGCTCTTGGTGCCTAAGGCATATGAGGGGAAATGGTGCACAAAAATATTTTGTGCCTTTTCTTAAAAAAAAAACAATCAGATTTCACATGGAAAATGAAGACAGGAAAGTTATGGTGGAATATGCCTCCAATTTACATAAGCTCGTCACCGACCGATTTGTCTGTTCCGAATTACAGCCACTGGTATCTTTTGCCTTCTACTTCAGGTGTCTTGATGAAAGATGAAAGGCACAGAACTAAAGAGCCTCTCTCTTTCTTAACTGGGAACAAGCAAGACAATGAATGGCATATTGATCGTGTTTCTGATTTTGATGGGGTTTGGGGGAGGGTTGCATTGTGTTTTTATTTATTTTTGCAGCATCGCTAATTATGAGAGGGTCGGCCTTCTCAATCAAATGAATGAATGAATGAATGAATGAGGTATGACTGGATCTCACATATCCAAATGGAAGATATGTGAGGGAATTTCTCTGAATGAAGCTATAGTTTTCCATTAGTGCTGCCCCCAACAGCTCCTGGGTTGAGCTTCTTTTGCTCTTACAACTTGCAGATTCTTTCCTCTTAATAATCCTTGAACTTGGCCTGCCAGTGTTTCCTTTCTAGGTAATGAAGACAAACAGACGGCTGTAAATAGCCAGATCTTCAAACCTCGCTTCCCTAAACAAGCAGCCTTTATTGTCTCAACCACAGTAAATAATTAAAAGAGAAAATAATTGGTTCGCTGCATTCAAAGAGAAATTTTGTACTATAATTATTGTCCTTAGGGGTTACACAAATACCAGCATATTTAAATCCTTGAAGTTCTTTTTTTCGCTCCAAATACTATGATTTTAAAATCTGTTCTTCCCATTGCCTTAATTCAACAGACTTTCTTCAGTTTTTCCTACTAGGACTGAATTAGCTCTTGGCTAAAGAAACCCTTTCTTTGTCTACCTTGGAAATAAGCAAAATAGCTTATTTCTTGAATTCCTTCCAACACCATTATTAACCGTGGCCATAGGAGACATCTTATTTTTGTGTATCGGAGTTAAATAATGCGTTGCATCTGCATGTGTGAGTGTGTACTTTTTCTCCAAGGACTAATTAAGGTGTCTGCATATGTATTGACTGAGTGCATCTAATCAGAGAGGATGCAAATACTTCTGTCACTTCGGTCTGTGCATGTGCTTCTATTCTACCCGTGCTGCATCTGTGCATGTGTGTGCATGTGTGCGTGTGTTCACACACTGTGAAAAAGAGAGTGGGGGCATATATTCTACTCTGGATCACACACAACCAGGAGAAGGAAGGGTAGCGCTTTGAATGGAGCAATCAGCAATGTTCTGAGCAGCAGCCCAACTACATCTCCCATCAAGATGTGTTGGAGGAGTTTTTGGGGGGCAAGGTTTCTTTTCCTGTATTCCCTGACTGGATCTAACCCATTTTCAAATCTGTGTTGCTTTTCTGTTGGCTTCTCCTCCTAAACCAACTTTGGTCCTATTCTGTTTGTGTTCAGAGAATTATTCTGCATAGCCCAAACCTTTTTCCATAGTTGTTTTCCAACCTTCTGTTGGGTTAAAAAGAATAAAAAGATATCGTGCGGTCCAGTTGAGCTTGACCCCCACCTAGTGATTTTGTGGAGACTTCTTGGAAACAATGTAGAAGTGATTTATCATTGCAGTCCTTTGAGTTTTTTTTAAACTTCCCCATCTGACCGATGACCCTGGAATTTCTGGTGATCACAACCTTTCTAAGCTAATATAGCCCCAGTGCATCAGGGAAGGCACATATATGTCACTTTGGGATATGTCTGTGTGTTCCTTATGTTGCACTTATGTCTGTGTATCTGCACACTGAGAAGCTGAGAGTGGGCACACATATTCTGCTCCGGGTCACTTGACTTGAAGGGAGAAGGAGGTGATGCTCAATATGAGGTTCTGTGAAAATCTTGCACCCCAAATCTTATAGTTCAGATTTCATTTCAGTCTGGCAGATGAAACTTCATCTGTTCCACAACAACGGCTGAAATGAATTTAGAACAATCGGCATCTCTTATAACAGAAAAGATACCATTGTGCCGTAGAAGACATAGAAAACAGAAGACTGAACATGAAAAGCAAGGTGACAACACACTTTAGTCCATCATAGTTGGCTTGCATGTGATTTCTTGGCAAAGAAATAATATTTTGTCATTTCCTGTACAGGTCAGCAATTACAGTTGCATTCTTAAAAGCAAGCATTGGGGTTCAGCCAAATCTAGATCTCTGAGAAATCATCTCACGCTTCATATGTAGGTAGAAATGGCTTGACTGAAACTTCGTGAATGGAAGAGGTATTTTTGTTTTCAAACTGGGTTGTATTTCCAGGCAATTGATAATATGATTATAGAGTTGGCATGTTGTGAGCTAGAGTTTTGGGTTGCAAAGGTGTCATTACCATATGGGATAAAATAGCACCAGTATAAGAATTATGGAACAGTAAGGTTTAATGGTTGCCAGGGGTTGCACATTTCTTTTTATTATATTACTTTTGTGTTGGCTTGGGTGGGGGAGTTCTGTAGGTAGCAGCTAATTTGCACATGAATGAAGTCTTTGGCTATACTTTTTTGATAGGATTTAAATCTATAAGCCTGTTGTTCCAAATATTATATTCTTACATTCTCTTGCATTTTTCAATCAGACATAATGGACCCCACAAGGGATCTCTGGTATTACTGTCAGGTAAAAAAGAAATGTTTGAATTAGCAATATAGGAATATTATTTGTTGGACACCACAAGGTGGATCAATGTAGTGCCAGGGGTAGGGTGTGGAGATGGACAACTCCATAGTTGTCCATCTAGAAGTGGGGTGTCCAACCTTGTCAATTTTTAGATGTGTGGACTTCAACTCCCAGAATTCCTCAACCAGCAGAGCATCTGGCTGTAGAATTCTGGGAGTTAAAATCCATACATCTTAAAAGTTGCCAGGTTTGAAAAAGACTGCTCTAGAGCAACTAATTATGGCAAATGTAATCTTCATGGCTCCTGATACCCTAGAGATGCTTAGAAAACATCTACTTTGCAAGTCAATAAATTGAAAGGGAAAGCTGAGAAGATCCTTTGGACTTAACGTGCTTCCAGTATCTGCTTATTTTGAAAAATGCATAATTTTTATTCAAGCCACTTTTAAATTAGATGACAGAAATTGGTTGGTCATTGGACCGATAGATGCAGACACCACCTCCCTAAAATCTTCTCACCAAAGTAAATAATTTTAGAGCCTGTTCTAGGGGACCTGTTCCCAGATTACATAGGGAATGTAATCCCTATGATACCTCATACCTCAGACCATGATAATGGGGTAAATTTTAACCACCATATCTCACTGTCTCTAGGTAGATCAATAATCCTAATGCACCACTTTAATTTTTAAAAGTTTATTTATTTTTAAATCATAGTTATAGAGCCACCCCTCTCACAGAAAGGTGACACTAGGCGGTGCACAATAAAGAACAATCATAAATTCAATATTATGAATAACCATATTATTAATAACAACGTAGTGACGAGGATAGATGATCAAGGAAATGCAGACATCTTATTAGATTATCATTTTCTTGAAATCCCCAAGTCTGCTGACACAGTCATGTTTTGAGGGACTGCCAGAAGAATATCAAAGATGGGGCTCAGTCTCACCTCGAGGGTTGGGGGCATGATGTTCAACACGATGGGCACCATGCAGAAAAGACCTTTTCCCTGGATCCTATCAGATGATACTCTTGTGCAGGCAGGAACATACTGTAACATACCTCTTCTGCTGGAATCGATGGGATGGGCATCAAATAACATGGCCTCATGCCATGAAAGGTTTGAACAAGTTGAACATCATGTCCAGACTTGTGCATCTGTCTATATGACCATCAGTCCTATTGCTCGTGGAATCCATATTTCCTATATCCAACAAGTCAGGATTTTTTTTTTAAAGAAATATTCTTATAACAAGATATGATAAACTAGTGACTCAAGACTGGAAGCTTTCCTGAACATCTGCACCAGGATTCAACGCCTCTGTACCTCTTCTGACACCCTAATGTCAGAGATGCTGGCTCAGCAACTGATATAATAAGAGGGAGAACAATCCTCTTAGACATTGCCCTTCAGGCAGGTCTCAGAAGAGAAACACAAGTCCAGTTTGTTCCACTGTGAAATTTCTAGGCAAGGCGCACCTTGCTTTGGTTATGCTGATAACAGCTCTTGCCTCCTCTGCATGCGCTGCTTCATCAGCTCTGTCTTTCCCCTCGCAGTGTCCACAGTGTAACCAATGAAATTTTGACAGCAAGGTTAGGAAACCCAATGGCCATTATTTTTATCAGTTTAGCCTAATTTAAGTGGATGTCCAAGCGCACAAAAGCTTAGTGGTGACCCTTTGGCGGCCAGAGTGCCCTAGCATCAGTTTGACACAATCTGATAACTACTTAGTGGGGTTGCAATGTGTGGCACAGGCAGTTACCTTTGAAGAGAGTATTTTGCTTTTTTAGCTGCAGTGATTTCTTTTCAGGCCATTGTGCTGAATTTTAGGGATTGGGGCCAGATTATCCGAAGGAACACCTCCTGCCAGGCGTTCCAGCCAGCAGGAGGGTTACGGTGGAGATTTTCCTTCTAAATCATGGGACTTTAATAAATAAAATGAAAAATCATCGTCATCATCATCATAAGTAATTGCTTAAAATGTATTTATTTATTTGATATTTTTTTAATCCTGCTCTTATTTTTTGGCTGACCTAAGGTAGCTGCAATGCCGAATGTTCTGCTCTCCTAATTTCTATATAGGAAACAACCTTATGAGGTGGCTTGGGTGAGAGAGAAGGACTGGCCCAAAGTCCACCAGCTGGTTCACATGCTAAGGAAGGACTAAAACTGGATCTCCCAGTTTACAGTCCAGCCCCTTATCTACCATCTCGAATTGGCTCTCTTAATTATGGGATGTTACTTGTGGAGTAACTGGGATATTGCAGTCTCAAGGAAACAAATCTGAAAGTCACACTGATACCTTATGTGTGGCAAAAGATATTTTCCAGTTTTCTTGGCAAAGAATTATAGGGCTGGAAGGGACTTGGATGTCTTGTAATTCAGCCACCAGCCCAAGTGCTTATACCATCTCAGACAAATGGTTGTCCAATCTTTTCTTGAAAACCTCCAGCGATGGAGCACCCACAACTCTGGGAGGAGGCAAGCTGTTCTATTGATTAATCATTCTCACTGTCAGGAAATTCCTCCTTTTTTTCAGGTTGGATCTCCCGTTGACAAGCTTCCACCCATTGCTTCTTGTCCTGTCTTCTGTTGCTAAGGAGAATAAATTAAAACCTCTTCTCTGTGATAGCTCTTAAGGGTTGGAAGATGCTATCAAGTCTCTCCTCAATCTTTTCTTTATTAAGCTAAACATACCTAGTTCCTTTAGCAGTTCTTCATAGGATTTAGCCTCCAGGCACCTTCTCATCTTTGTTGCTTTTCTCTGCACTCTTTCTAGGGCCTCAGCATCTTTCTGTATCATGGTGATCAGAATAGGATGCAGTACTCCAAATGTGGCCTCACCAGTGTGATATAGGGTACTATTACCACTTCCCGTGGTCTTGATGCTATCCCTCTGTTGATGCAGCCTGGGACTGAGATGATTTTTTTGGAAGCTGCAGAACATTATTGACTCATACTCATCCATCAGGACATCTAGATCCCTTTCATAGGCACTACTGTTCAGCTAGGTAGTGCCTATTCTGTACTTGTGCATCTGGGTTTTACTGCATAGGACCTTTTCTCTCCACTGAACTATATCTTGTTGGTTGGGCCCAATGTGCAAATATGTCAAGATCCTTCCGAATCTATCTTCTGAAGTGTGAGTATTTCCCCTCAGTTTTACATTATCCAAATTTGATGAGCATCCTTTCAATCCCCTCATGTAGGTCATTAATAAAGATGTTGAAGAGCATTTATAAAGAGTTTAAAGGGCTATGCCATGGCCTCCTTCCTTGGGCTGAGAAAGAGTGAATGGCCCAAAGTCACCCAGGTGACCTAATTCATGGTCTCCTGGTTTCTAGACTGGTGCTTACTGCACCAAACTGACTCACAACATTAAATGACATTGAGTTTTCTAAAGGTTTTTTGCCTGCTATGTTCAGCACTTTAAGAATGGAATAGCAGAATGGAGAAGGGTTAGGAAAAGATGACCTGGGTCCAGAAAGGAGGAGGAGGTGGAGGAAGCATGCATTAGCTAGAAACACCCAATAAAACATCTCTGGTTAGGATCACAACTGGTCCCCTGATTTGACATATCTGGCAGCTGCCACAGAACTGAGTAGGGATAACATTTGGTGGGGAATACTATTTGAATGCTGGATTTCTAAGGAGTCTTTAAACCTTTCACTTTCACAGGATGGGGACAGAAGAAATCACATCATGGGAATTGTGGCAAATGGCCATTTTTAAGGAATAATTGTGCCATTGTTAAGTGCAAGTGGGCCAACGAGATAGTAGCTTGGATATATTTTGATTATATCCTTCCACTGTTGCTTATTATTTCATCATTTATTTATTATTATGTTTAGTTTAGAATATCTACCCATTCCAATAAACTATGAACAGCTAACACAACAAGTAATTAATAAATAATTAATAAAAATGTTAAATGATTAGAAACACAAAAAATAATGTATTTTACAGAGTTTTTCAAATAAATGGTTTAAGATATTGCATAATTTTTTCCAAGGATTTAATTTATTGATCTTGAAGTATTCTTTCTTCTTCCCTATTAGGATCTTTGACCCAAATAGGCACACAACCACCACGGAAGGCAACAGAACACAGTGCAATGATTGCATTGATTTATTAAATCAAAGCTGAGATGTAGTTATCCCTTTAGAACATTTCTCAGTTCCAGCACAACTAATTAGAGACTCACATCACTGATCAACACCATTTTCCTAACTAATGTAAGCAGAGACACTATCTAAATTAGTAATCAGATAGTTACCTAAAGTTTTTTTGTAGCTCCTTGAGTTCAGAAAGATTTCCCAGGATAAAAAAGAGATGTAATAGTACTATATATGGGGAAGACTTTGATAGATGGGGCAAAGAGGTGCTGTCTAGGGAATGGTCAGATAAGAGACAGCATAGCCCACAGTTGGATAGTGGACAGGACAAGAGGCTCAGAAGAGACCCCTCCCAGATTCTCAGGCTGTAAAGGAGTTGGCGAGAGAATCGTATTCTCAGACTTGTAAGATTCGGTAAATGTAGCTTTACTAATGAAGAAACAGGGGACTTTAAAAATGAGAGGAAATAGACTAAGGTGTGGGCTTTAATTAATATTCCCAAATTTGAAAACTAGGACATTTCAATAATCTTTCCTTTCTGCATAAACCTGTTCTACTATGAATATCATTATCACTCTCCTGTAGGATCTTGTACTCTGTTTGGCGATATGGGTTCTGTCCTCTCTTTGATGCCTGCTGGAGAAGACTCTTGAGGGTCCCTTGGACGGCAAGGAGAACAAACCAGTCAATCCTACAGCAAATCAAACCTGATTGCTCTTTGGAGGGACAGATATTGAAGCTGAAGCTCAAGTAC